>CM062362.1:30937836-31089509 GCA_031216115.1 Senna siamea | reverse complement strand
TTGGAACCTCTTGAAGATATTGAATTGAATGGGTGAGACATTTGGAGGTTGATCCCTTCAACCTAAATTTTCTTGCGCCCCCAAATTAAATTTTTGAACCAACAAACATATATAATATAAAATATAGATTTTAATGTTGAAAAATATAATTTTGCATTGTTAATGTCAACTGTAACATCACTATTTTTTATTAGTAATTTACATGGCATTAGGTCGTATTACAAAATTGAGTATAATTCGAAACTTTAGGGACAAAACTTATCACAAAAAACTTTATGGACAAAATTAAAAATTGATATAAATTTTAAAGACATAAAACGTGATTTTGTCCAAAAAAATAAAGAAATAGAAAAGAGTGAAAAGTAAAAAATCAAATCAAATAAGAAAAAGAAACAAGATAAAATCAATTGAAAATAGGATAAAATAAAAAATGATAGAGTAAAAAAAAGATGAAATAAAACTAAATAGAATAAATTAAAAAAAATAAAAATAAGGACAAAATAAAATAAAAATGAAAAAGAATTAAGATGCTTCCTTTTTTGTACTATTTATTTATTTTTTAAAATTTGGTCGGATAAAATATGTTAGGCCAAACAAAATGTGGTGTTTCCTATCTATTTGAGGATTCTTGATGTTGTTGGTTTGATTTGAGTTTCTTACTCTATTGTAAACTCAATACCCATAACATTTTATACTCTTTCGGTTTAATTTACCCGTGAGATTTTTTTTTTATTTTGCTTCTAAGTGGTTTGAGACAAAAGGGTTTTCAATGATTTTATTTAGACTTTGACTTGTCTGTTTGAAGCTTAAATTTATACTTTGGGATTTTATTTCGTGTCCGATGGTATAACAGCTTGTATGATATGTTAAATGGTTTATTCTAAACTGTAAGAAGTGATATTATCTCATTTATCAGAACTTGTCTTGTATGGACTAAACATAAGAGGTTTTATGGACATTGTTGGA
Organism: Senna siamea; assembly: GCA_031216115.1. NCBI lineage: Eukaryota > Viridiplantae > Streptophyta > Magnoliopsida > Fabales > Fabaceae > Senna > Senna siamea. The sequence goes on along the minus strand of CM062362.1, from coordinate 31,088,543 downwards.
TTGTCCCAGTGTAAATGGTTTCTCCTTTTATCTCGGTAAGACGAGCTAATTTTTCATTACATTTACTTCATTGCCCATTTGGACTTATTCATGTGCCTTTTCATGGTGAAGACTTTTAAAAGTCATTAGCCAAATGCTTCCTTCATTTTGGTTGATATACGCATTGAAAATTTTGAACTGTTATAGGTATAATCTTTAATACTTGAAATACTCACATTCTGATTCTCTACTTGATCAATGATTGTTGATGTCATGTATCGATTAACTCTCTTTGCTTACCCTCAACTTGTATAGCTAGGATTGAGCATTGCATTTTGGAAGATTTGAACTACCAATTCCAAAATTGTGATTTATAAGTTAGGCTTGGAGCACTGTGTTATGAAAAGAGTTTGGATATGAAAGGAGAATTTTAGCCTCTCGAATTGCTAGAATGGTTTGTTTATATTTCTATGTTTATAAATCACAATATATTATATCTGTTAATTCTTATAAGTACTCAATCAAAATGTAAATAAAAATTCAATGGTGAGACAAAAAAGATTCACATACAAACAACTAAAACTACAAAGATAACATATAGTATTAATCATTGTTGGTTTTCAATGCTAATTAAAATTATTGTTCTTGCTAGTATTAAAATTCTTGACATCCTAGAACCATTATGTTGAGCACGACAACATTCTACATGTAACATACTTGTAGAAGTACATTTTTTCATAACAATAGCGAATTGGTCATTATTCTCCTTGGGGGAATATATAAATATATTATGTGGATGTGTTAAAAATATAGAAAGGGATGCTAACTTGATTAGAAATTTGAAATTAGGATCAATTATAAAAAAATAGGCTCTAACTATAACCTTCCTACTTCGTCTGGATCAACATCTTCTTTTTCGTGCCCAATCTGGCAATATCCTCCAAAAGTATTTTCCCATATGATAAAAAAGAAAAAGGATAGAGTAATAATGAGTCTGACAGTATAAATATAATTTATTAATCAAGAAGAAAGATCACACTATTTATACAATCACAAATTAGATACTTAATGCACCAATGGACTTTCATATTGTTCCAAGAAAATGCATGATGGAACTTTTCAATTAGCAAGTATTTTATCATGCAAAAAATCTCAAGATAGCTTCAGAATTTGATTTTGTTAAAGACAAAGCTTTTATGTCGAGCTGCTGTTTAATTTGCTTTTAAGCAACATTGAAAGCAAAGAGAAAGAAGAGGGTAGGGGAGGGGGACAAGAAGCCAAAATAAATTTCTTGGTATGATTACTTAATTGAGGCATGTTGATGACTTTTATAACTGATACTTGCGAGGGAAGTAGTATCAGAAACAAGAAAAATGACAGTAACTCACCTCTATCTTTAGAAAGGTTACTAATAAGTTCATAAATTCCTTCCTTCCCAAGTGTGTCCTTCAGGTATATAGTAGTAGAAACAACCTTCTCAAGTGTCACTTTCCCATCATAATCCCTGCAAAGACATGGCTTAACATTTTCTTCCAGAATTGGAGGTAATGATATACAAGCAAAAATAACATATCCTTCAAAGTAAGGATAATTTATAAAACCTTATACAATGTCAAAGTAACACAAGTGTCAAGTCATTGGTATTAATTACTCAATTCCATTTTTAGGAGGAAGAAAGCCACAAATTTTTTGTAAGTGGTCAATTGCTTCCACAAAATAGATTGAAACTACTCAATACTCAGTTCAACTAAGATAGAAAGCAATACTAAGGAGAATATTTATAAAAAGAAGATAAAAAAATACAACTGACAACAAGCTCTATATGAAGATCTAGAAATTTGCTTGGTCAGTAAAAAGGGGAGGAATATCGAGGGGAAAGGATGCAATACATATAAATACACTGTCAATATTTATCTATTCCTCCCCTATGCTTATCATTTTCATTCCCATCATAGACATTTTAATTGTCCACTTGAAACTCAGACATGAGATAGTAAAAAGAAAAAAATATCAAACCATCTCTACTTCTCCAAGTACTTCATATGAGCACTTAACCAATCTTTTTCCACAGCTAGCATGACATAAAATTCCACACTTCTTAATTTTTAATATATAATTATATACCTTGTGGACAAGTCTTTTTGTAACTGTAAATATTGTGAATTCTTTAGATTCGTTATTACACAAACATTGGCATTTATTATTGGGTATTTCCCTCGATAACTAATAGTAACTAGACCAATAATTATGATTTCTTTCACTTCCAAAGAATGAAATTTTTAGGCACCAAATTGGTGAAAATATAATAATTCATGCTCAGACCAGCTTTCTCATATAGATCAAGAGCATTCTCATTATTAAAATCTCATACTACCTTCTCACTCCCACCTTTTTAAACTATCTCATAAACTACCTAGGCTTATTATCTACTATAAAATACAAGTACAAACTTTGAATAAGATGCCTAAAAAGAACCTATTTTCTCTTAAGATCCTTACAGAAGTTAGTGCTTTTCATGGTAATTGAATTTAAATCTCACACCAACTTATTATTTTCCATATTAAATTCCTTAGTCCTGCATGCTAGAAAATCAAGCACTTTAAAATCTTGCAACATTTCTTCTTCTCAACCCTCACATCATCAAGAATCACTTTATTCTAAATCTTCAACTATCTTTACCACATTTGAACTTCTACATAAACTGGAGATCTTCCCCCGGTCAATTAATAATATCTCTTCTGCTTCAAATTCTATATCAAAATCTTCCAAAACCTCTACATCCTAATGTCATAATTTCAAATCTAAGGAGGCAAAGGAAAATGCTCTACTGTATGCTTGTGCTTCTAACAAATCAGGAACTAACTCCCTAGATTTTCTGCCTTTTGTTTCTTTAAAGTATATCACTCTTTGTTACTTATGTTTCCTCCACAAAGAAGACAAAAATATTAGCTTCAATGGCTAAGTGCTCAATACCACTCATTGATTATTATAATCCAATCTCCCTTCTTTGTGCCTGGTAAGTGTGGTTCTCCTCTTTAAGCACATAATATGGAATCAATTGGTAGAAGAATTGTTGAGAAGTGTAAAGGGTTGCCTTTGGTAATAAAAAAATTGGGTGGTCTCTTGCACACCAGATTATCACAACAACATTGGAATAAAGTCCTAAAAAGTGATATGTGGCAGTTGTCAAGTGATGACAGTAATGTAATGCCAACATTAAGATTGAGCTATCATTATCTTCCTTCTCATATAAAGTGTTGCTTTGCATTTTGCTCTATATTTCCTAAGGATTATAAAACTGACAAGTATCTCTTAATCAAGATGTGGATGGCAGAAGGCTTGTTTCTTTGCTATCAACGAAATAAGAGTTTAGAAGTAAGTGAAGAATTCTTCATGGATCTAGAATCAAGTTTATTCTTCCAACAAGTGAACCAATGGCGGAGCAGCCACGTTTTCGTCATGCATGATCTTGCAAATGATTTAGCCAAGTTAGTGTCAGGAGATTATTCTGTATGGATTGATAGAGGTAAGATACAAGCCTAAACCCTAAACCCTAAACCTAAACCTCTAAAACTGAAATCCTAAACCCTAAATCTTAAACCCTAAACTTGAAATTATAAATCCTAAATCCTAAACCCCAAACCCTAAACCCTAAACCCTAAACCTCAAACCCTAAACCCTAAACCCTAAACCTTAAACCCTATAACTTAACATTAATAACTAAACCCCAAACCCTAAACCCCAAGATGAAGCCCAGTGAGTCTAGTTTCCAACGCACTTGGACTCGCGCCAAAATGCCTTCTGTACAGGGAGATAGGACAGAATTTGTGTGTAAGGGTCGAAATGGGATGAAATTCACGCTCGGATTTAAATAGCCACTGAGGCCACAATTCACATCCATTTTGTGCCCACAAACTTCCATTTTAAATCCTCATGAGACTAGTTTCGATTGCCTCTAACCTCGTCCAAAATATTGCGAGAATTTGGAAGATATGGTCAGAGGAGTCAACAAATGTCCACACCTGCGAATTTTTGAAAAATTCTAGCGATTCTGCCCAAAAATTGGAAAGATCGCCACAGTCTCATCCGCCTCCCATTTTTCAAGAACCAGTGCCCAGGACAAAGCCCAGTGAGTCTAGTTTCCAATGCAATTGAACTCACACCAAAACGTCTTTTGGACAGGGAGATAGGACAAAATTCGTGTATAAGGGTCAAAGGAGGATGAATTTTATACTCGGATTTAAATGGCCACCGAGGCCACAATTCATGTCCGTTTTGTGCCCACAAAGCGTCAATTTAAAGCATCAGGAGTCTAGTTTCCACTGCCACTGACCTCATCCAAAATCTCGCGAGATTTTGGAAGATATTGTCAAAGGAGTGAACAAACATCCATACTTGCGAACTTTTGAAAAATTCTGGCGTTTCTACCCAAAAATTGAAATGACCAATGCGGCCTTGTCTAATGCCCATTTTTCAAGAACCAGTGCCCAAGAAGAAGCCCAGTGAGTCTAGTTTTCAACGCACTTGGACTCGCACCAAAATTCCTTATGTACAGGGAGATAGGATGAAATTCGTGCGGAAGGGTTGAAAGGGATAAAATTCATGCTCGGATTCAAATGGCCACCGAGGCCATAATTCACATTTGTTTTGTGCCCACAAAGTGCCAATTTAAAGCCTCAAGAGTTTAGTTTCAACTGTCGCTGACCTCATCCAAAATCTCACGAGATTTTCTAAGATATGGTTAGAGGAGTGAACAAATGTCCACACTTGCAAATTTTTGAAAACTTTTGGCATTTTCGCCTAAAAATTGAAATGACTGTCGTGGCCTCATTCGACGACCATTTTTCAAGAACCAATGCCCAAGACGAATCCCAGTGAGTCTAGTTTCCAACGCACTTAGACTCGCACCAAAACACCTTCTGGACAGGGAGATAGGACAGAATTCGTGTGGCAAGATCGAAAGGGGATGAAATTTATGCTCAGATTTAAATGGCCACTGAAACCACAATTAATGTTCGTTTTGTGCCCACAAACTGCCATATTAAAGCCTTAGGGGTCTAGTTTCCATTGCCGCTAACCTCGTCCAAAATCTCACGAGATTTTGGACGATATGGTCAGAGGAGTGAACAAATGTCCACTCTTGCGAATTTTGTAAAAATTCTGGCGTTTCTGCCCAAAAATTGAAATGACCTCCGCGGCCTCATACGATGCCCATTTTTCAAGAACCAGTGACCATGACGAAGCCCAGTGAGTCTAGTTTCCAACGCACTTAGACTTGCACCAAAACACCTTCTAGAAAGGGAGATAGGAGAGAATTCGTGCGGCAGGGTCGAAAGGGGATGAAATTCACGCTTGAATTTAAATGGCTACCGAGGCCACAATTCATGTCTATTTTGTGCCCAAGAACTGCCATATTCAAGCCTCAGGTGTCTAGTTTCGACTGCCGCTAACCTCGTCCAAAATATCGCGAGAATTTGGAAGATATGGTCAAAGGAGTGAACAAACATCCACACCTACGAATTTTTGAAAAATTCTGGCATTTCTGCCCAAAAATTGAAATGACCGCCACGACCTCATCCGACGTGCATTTTTCAAGAACCAATGCCCAAGACGAAGCCCAGGGAGTCTAGTTTCCAATGCACTTAGACTCGCACCAAAAGGCCTTATGGACAGGGAGATAGGACAAAATTTGTGCGAATAGGTTGAAAGTGGATGAAATTTAGGCTCAAATTTAAATGGCCACCGAGACCACAATTCACATCCGTTTTGTGCCCACGAACTGCCATATTAAAGCCTTAGGAGTCTAGTTTTCACTGCCGCTATCCTTTTCCAAAATCTCAAGAGATTTTGGAAGATATGGTCAAAGGAGTGAACAAATATCCACTCCTAGGAATTTTTGAAAAATTCTGGCGTTTCTGCCCAAAAATTGAAATAACAGCCGTGGCCTCTTCCGACGCCCATTTTTCAAGAACCAGTGCCCAAGACAAATCCCAGTGAATCTAGTTTCCAACGCATTTGGACTCAAACCAAAATGCCTTCTGGTTAGGGAGATAGGACGAAATTCGTGCGGAAAGGTCGAAAGGGGATAAAATTCACGCTCGGATTTAAATGGCCACCAGGGCCACAATTCACATCTGTTTTATGCCCACAAACTGCGAATTTAAATCCTCAGGGGTATAGTTTCAATTGCCGCTAACCTCGTCCACAATCTCGTGAGATTTTGTAAGATATGGTGAGAGGAGTGAACAATCGTGTACTTCTGCGAATTTTATAAAAATTCTGGCATTTCTGCCCGAAAATTGAAATGAACGTTGTGGCCTCATCCAATGCCTATTTTTCAAGAAACCAGTGCCCAAGACGAAGCCCAGTGAGTCTAGTTTCCAAGGCACTTAAACTCGTACCAGAACACCTTCTGGACAGGGAGATAGGATAGAATTCATATGGAAGGGTCGAAAGGGGATGAAATTAACGCTCGGATTTAAATGGCCACTGAGGCCATAATTCACGTCCGTTTTGTGCCTAAGAACTGCCATATTAAAGCCTCAGGGGTCTAGTTTCCACTGCCACTGACCTTGTCCAAAATCTCAAGAGATTTTGTAAGATATAGTCAGAGGAGTGAACAAACGTCCACTCTTGCGAATTTTGTAAAAATTCTGACATTTCTGCCCGAAAATTGAAATGACTGCCGTAGCCTCATCCAATGCCCATGTTTCAAGAACTAGTGCCCAAGACGAAGCCCAGTGAATCTAGTTTCTAACGCGCTTGGACTCGCACCAAAATGCCTTCTGCACAGGGAGATAAGACAGAATTCATGCGGAAGGGTCGAAAAAGGATAAAATTTATGCTCATATTTAAATGGCCACTGAGGCCACAATTCATGTTCGTTTTGCGCCCACGAAGTGCCAATTTAAAGCCTCAGGAGTCAAGTTTCGACTGCCACTGAGCTCGTCTAAAATCTCACGAGATTTTGTAAGATATGGTTAGATGAGTGAACAAACGTCCACTACTTGGAATTTTTTAAAAATTCTGGCATTTCTGCCCAAAAAAAGAAATGACAGACGCAGCCTTGTCTGACTCCCATTTTTCAAGAACCAGTGTCCAAGACGAAACCCAGTGAGTCTAGTTTCCAACGTACTTAGACTCGGACCAAAATGCCTTCTGGATAGGGAGATAGGATGGAATTCGTGCAAAAGGGTCGAAAGGGGATAAAATTCACGTTGGATTTAAATAGCCACCAAGGCCACAATTCACGTCTATTTTGTACCCACGAATTGCCATATTAAAGCCTTAAGAGTCTAGTTTCGACTGTCACTCATCTCCTCTAAAATCTCACGAGATTATGGAAGATATGGTCAATGGAGTGGACAAACGTCTACACCTCTAAATTTTTGAAAAATTTTGATGATTCTGCCTAAAAATTGAATTGACCGCCACGGCCTCATTCGACGCCCTTTTTTCAAGAACCAGTGACCAAGACGAAGCCTAGTGAGTCTAGTTTCCAACGCACTTAGACTCACACCAAAATGCCTTCTGGACAGGGAGAGAGGACGGAATTCGTGTAGAAGGGTCAAAAAGGGATGAAATTCACGCTCAGATTTAAATGGCCACCGAGGCCAAAATTCATGTTTGTTTTGTGGCCACGAACTGCCATATTAAAGCCTCAGGAGTCTAATTTCGACTTCTGCTGACCTCGTCCAAAATCTCGTGAGATTTTGGAAGATATGGTCAGAGGAGAGAACAAACATCCACACCTGTGAATTTTTGAAAAATTCTGGCGTTTCTGCCCAAAAATTGAAATGACCGCCGGGGCCTCATCTGATGCCCATCTTTCAAGAACCAGCACCCAAGACTAAGCCCAGTAAGTGTAGTTTCCAACGCACTTAGACTCGCACCAAAATTCCTTTTGGACATAGAGATAGGACGAAAGGAGAATTCATGCAAAAGGGTCAAAACGGGATAAAATTTAGGCTCAAATTGAAATGGGCGCCAAGGCCACAATTCAGATCTGTTTTAGGCCCACAAACTGCCATTTTAAAGGCTCGGGTGTCTAATTTTGACTGTCGCTGACCACATCCAAAATCTTGCAAAATTTTAGATGATATCTTCAGAGGAGTGAACAAACGTCCATACCTACGAATGTTTGAAAAATTATGGCAATTCTGCCCAAGAATTGAAATGATCGCCACGACCTCATCCGATGTCTATTTTTCAAGAACCACCCCCTACGACGAAGCCCTGTGAGTCTAGTTTCCAACGTAGTTAGCCTCACACCAAAACACCTTTCCGCTAGGGAGATAGAACAAAATTTTTGCGAAAGGATCAAAACGGGATGAAATTCATGCCCGAAATGAAATGGATGCCAAGGCCTCAATTCACATTCGTCTTATGGCCAGGACCTGTCATTTTGAATTCTCGGGAGTCTAATTTCTAGTGCCGTAGACCTCGCCTAAAATCTTGCAAGATTTTAGAAGATATGGTCAGCAGAGTGAATAAAGGTTGACACCTGTGAATTTTTGAAAAATCCAAGCAATTCTGCCTGAAAATTGAAACGATCACCATGGCCTCATCCAATGTCTGTTTTTCAAGAATCACCTCCCACGTCGAAGCCCTATTTGTTTAGTTTACAACGCAACCAGCCTCGCACCAAAATGACTTCTGGTTGGCAAGATAGTATGCAATTTTTGCGGAAGGATCGAAACAGGACAAAGTTCAAGGCTATAGTGAAATGGGCGACAGGGCCTCAATTCACGTCTGTTTTATGCCCATGACCTGTCATTCCAAAGGCTTGGGATTCTAGTTTTGATTGCTACTGACCTCGCCTAAAATCTCGTGAGATTAGAAGATATAGCCAGGGAAGTGAACAAAGGTTGACACCTACAACTTTTTGAAAAATCCAAGCAATTTTGCCCAAAAATTGAAATGATCACCACGACCTCATCCGATGTTTGTTTTTCAAGAATCACCTTCCACGTTGAAGCCCTATTTGTCTAGTTTATAATGCAACCAACCTCACACCAAAACGCCTTTCTAATGGCAAGATAGTATGCAATTTGTGCGAAAGGCTCGAAATGGGACGGAGTTCAAGGCCATAGTGAAATGGACGCCAAGGCCTCAATTCACGTATGTTTTAAGCCAACGACCTGTCATTCTGAAGGCTCAGAATTCTAGCTTTGATTGTTGCTGACCTCACCAAGGCTAGCAGAGAGAACAAAGGTTGAAACCTACGAATTTGTGGAAAATCCAAGCAATTATGCCAAAAAATTGAAACGATCACCTTGGCCACATCCAATGTCTGTTTTTCAAGAATTGCCACCCACGTCGAAGCCTTACAACACAACCAGCCTCGCACTTAAATGCCTTTCGGACGGGGAGATAGGACACAATTAGTACGTAAGGGTCGAAACGGGATAAACTTTAGGCCCGGATTGAAATAGGCGCTAGGGCCTTAATTCATGTCCATTTTATGCCCACGACCTATCATTTCGATGGCTCGAGAGTTTAGTTTCCAGTGCCACTAACCTCACCCAAAATCTCATAAGATTTTAGAAGATATGGCCAACAGAGTGAACAAAGGTTGACACCTACGAATTTTTGAAAAATCTAAGCAATTCTGACCAAAAATTAAAACGATCACCACGGCCACATCCGATGTCTTTTTTTCAAGAACCACCTCCCACATCAAAGCCCTGTGTGTCAAGTTTACAACGCAACAGGCCTCGCACCGAAACACCTTCCGACTGTGAAGATAGGACATAATTTGTGCAAAATGTCAAAATGGGACAAAGTTTAAGCACGGATTGAAATGGGTGCCAAGGCCTCAATTTATGTCCGTTTTATGCCCACGACCTATCATTTTGAAGGCTCGAGAATCTAGTTTTGAGTACTGCTAACCTCACCCAAAATCTTGCTAGATTTTAGAAGATATAGCTAGCAGAGTGAACAAAGGTTGACACCTATAAATTTTTGAAAAATCCAAGCAATTCTACTTGAAAATTGAAACGATCACTACAGCCACATCCAATGTTTGTTTTTCAAGAACCGCCTCCCACGTCGAAGCCCTATGTGTCCAGTTTACAACACAATAGGCCTCGCACCAAAATGCCTTTTGGCGGGAGAGATAAGACGCAATTTGTACAGAAGGTCAAAATGGGATGAAGTTCAGGCACGGATTGAAATGGACACTAAGGCCTCAATTCACATTCGTTTTATGCCCATGACCTGTCATTTCAAAGATTCAGGAGTCTAGTTTTGACTGCTACTAACCTCGTCCAAAATCTCGTGAGATTTTAGAAGATATAGTTAGTGGGGTGAATAAAGGTTGACACTTATAAATTTTTGAAAAATCCAAGCAATTCTGCCTGAAAATTGAAATGATCACCACAGCCACATCCGATGTCTGTTTTTCAAGAACCACCTCCCATGTAGAAGCCATGTGTGTCTAGCCATCCTCGCACCAAAAGGCCTTTCAGCTAGGGAGATATAATGTAACTTATCCGAAAGGGTCAATAAGGCATGAACATTAGGCTCAGATTGAAATGGGCACCAAGGCCTAAATTCATGTCCATTCTATGGCCATGCCCTGTCATTTTGAAGGCTCGGGAGTCTAGTTTTTAGTGCAATTGACCTTGGCCAAAATCTCATGAGATTTTAGAAGATATGGCCGACAGAGTGAACAAAGGTTAACACCTATAAATTTTTGAAAAATCCAAGCAATTCTGCCCAAAAATTGAAACGATCACCATGGCCACATCCGATGTCTATTTTTCAAAAACCACCTCCTATGTTGAAGTTTACAGCACAACTGGCCTTGCACCAAAATGCCTTTTGACTGACGACATAAGACAATTTATGCAGAAGGGTCGAAACGGGATGAAGTTCAGGCCCAGAGTGAAATAGGCGTCAATGCTTTAATTAAAGTTCGTTTTATGCCCACGACCTGTCATTTCAAAGGCTTGGGAGTCTAGTTTCGAGTGCCGCTAACCTCACCCAAAATCTTTTGAGATTTTAGAAGATATAGCCATCGGAGTGAACAAAGGTTAACACCTGTAAAGTTTTGAAAAGTCTAAGAAATTCTACCCGAAAATTGAAACAATTACCACGGCCACATCCGAAGTCTGTTTTTTAGGAACCACCTCTCACGTAGAAGCCCTATGTGTCAAGTTTACAATGCAATTAGCCTCGCACCAAAACGCATTCCGACTAGCGAGATATTATGGAATTTTTGTGGAAGGGTCGAAATAGGATGAAGTTCATGACCGGAGTAAAATGGTCGCCAAAGCCTCAATTCACATCCATTTTCTGCCCACGAACTGTCATTTCAAAGACTCAAAGTCTAATTTTAAGTGTCGTAGACCCTGCCCAAAATCTCGCAAGATTTTAAAATATATGTCCAATGAATTAAACAAAGGTTAACACCAGCAAATTTTTAAAAAATTCAAGCATTTCTGTCCGAAAATTGAAACGATCACCACAGCCACATCCGATGTCTGTTTTTCAAGAACCACATCCCTCATTGAAGTTTTGTGTGTCTAGTTTAAAATGCAACTGGCCTTGCACCAAAATGACTTTTGGATGGGGAGATAGGACACAATTTCTACAGAAGGGTCAAAATGGGACGAAGTTCAGGGCCGGATTGAAATGGGCGCCAAGGTCTCAATTTACGTCCATTTTATGCCCACGACCTGCCATTTTAAATGCTTAGGCGTCTGGTTTTGAGTGCCCCTTACTTCACCCAAAATCTTATGAGATTTTGGATGATATAGCCTGTAGAGTGAATAAAGGTTTACAAATGCAAATTTTTGAAAAATCTAAGCAATTCTGCCCAAAAATTGAAATGATTGCCATGGCCACATCCGATGTCTATTTTTCAAGAACCACCTCCCACATCAAAGCACTGTATGTTTAGTTTAAAATGCAACTGGCCTCACACCAAAATGCCTTCTGAATGGCGAGATAAGACATAATTTTTGCGAAAGGGTCGAAATGGGATAAAGTTCATGACCGGATTGAAATGGGTGTCTTGGCCTCAATTCACGTCTGTTTTATGCCCACAACCTGTCATTTAAAAGGGTCGAGTGTCTAGTTTCAAGTGCAGCTAAACTCGTGCAAAATCTCATGAGATTTTGAAAGATATAGCCTGTAGAGAGAATAAAGGTTAACACCTGAACTTTTGAAAAATCCAAGCAATTCTACACGAAAATTAAAACTATCATCATGGCCACATCTAATGTCTGTTTTTCAAGAACCACCTCCCAAGTCAAAGCCCTGTGTGTCTGGTTTAAAATGCAACTGGCCTCACACCAAAATGCCTTTCGGCTGAGGAGATAGGATGCAATTTGTTCGGAAGGGTCGAAATGGGATAAAGTTTAGGGCCAGATTGAAATAGGCACCAAGGCCTCAATTCACATCCATTTTATACCAAATCAGCTTCTGCCCAGGGAGAAAGGACAAAATTTGTACATGAGGGTCAAAAATGAATGAATTTTAGGCCTCGATTGAACTAGTCGTCAAGGCCTTAATTTGCGTCCATTTTGCGCCCACAACCTTCCATTTTAAAGGCTTAGGCGTCTGGTTTTGAGTACCCCTGACTTCGCCCAAAATCTCATGAAAATTTGGAAGATATGGCCCGAGGAGTGAACAAAGGTTAACACCTACGAATTTTTAAAAAATCCAGGCGATTATGCCCGAAAATTGAAATGATCGCCACGGCCTCATCTGATGTTTGTTTTCTAAGAACCACCTCCCACATTGAAGCCCTGTGAGTCCACTTTCCATTGTAGCTGGCCTCGCACCAAAATGCCTTCCACCCAAGGTGATAAGATGGAATTCGTGCAAAAAGGTCAAAATTGGACGAAGTTCAAGCCTGGATTGAAATGGGCGTCAGGGCCTTAATTCACGTCTATTTTGTATCCACAACCTGTAATTTTAAAGGCCGGGGAGTCTAGTTTCGAGTTTTCCTAACCTCGTCTAAGATCTCATGAGAATTTAGAAGGTATGGTCAGATGAGTGAATAAAGGTTTACACCTTTAAATTTTTGAAAAATCCAAGTGATTCTGCCTAAAAATTGAAATGATCGCCACGACCTCATGTGAGTCTACTTTCCAATGCAGCTGACCTTGCACCAAATCACCTTTCAAAATGGAATTTGAAATGGTTGTTAAGGCCAAAATTTGCTAGGGAGATAAGATGGAATTTGTGTAGAATGGTCAAAATGGGATGAAGTTCAAGCCCGGATTGAAATGGTTGTTAAGGCCTCAATTCACATCTATTTTGTGCCCACAACCTGCCATTTTAAAGGCCCAGGAATCTAGTTTCAAGTGCCTAACCTTGCCTAAAATCTTGCGAGAATTTGGATGATATGGCCAGAGGAGTGATCAAAGGTTAACACTTGCAAATTTTTGAAAAATCCAAGCGATTCTGCTTAAAATTGAAATGATCACCACTGCCCCGTCCGATGTCCATTTTTCAAGCATGTCGAAGTGCTATAAGTCTAATTTCCAATGCAACTAGCCTTTCACCAAATCACATTCTGGCTAGTGAGATAGGACCAAATTCGTGTATGAAGGTCGAATAGCCACTACATCCTAGGTTTAGATCCTTAGTTTGTGTGAGAGTTTGAGCTAATTTCCTCTTAAAATGGTCAATTGAGCTAATTATCTAAGTTATAGGGTTGGAAATCGACTTTTCCATGGCTGGCAGTTGGCTACTAGCTTACTATTTAAAGACCTTTTTCTTGGCCAAGAGCTACCAGTTAGCTGCTAGGGGCTTGGCAGTCAGCTGTTAGCCTCGACAGTCGACTCTCAAGGGTCTTGCAGTCGGTTACTAGCTTTTAAAATTTTTTTTGAAAATTAAAGAATACGACAGTCGACTTCCAAGGGCTGGCAGTCGACTGCTAGCATTTTGTCTTACTTTTCTGGGCAGAGGATGAGTACGAAAGTCGACTTCCAAGGCTGGCAGTCGGCTGTTAGCACTTAGTCTGTTTTAAAAATCATTGTTTCACCCTGAGTTTTGCCCCAAAAACATGTTCTCAAACTACTTCTCAAGCTATGAACTCAAAGCTAACATTCAAACATCATTTAACATCTATAACAGGCCCAAAACTCAACTTAACATATCTCTAAGCTAAGATCAAACCATTTTTTCGCACTTAAGGCAAAAGCCCACTTTCATAATCAATGACAAGCATAAATAAATCAACAACCATTACCCAATAGTAGTTAGAAACATAAAGAATGTAGGTTTTAAACCCCAAACTTAACTTTAAACATTCAAAATCACATTTATCAGTAATTTTTTTGCATATTTTAGAAATGAGGTTTAGGATGAATTGTTACCTAGATTTAATCCGAAATGTGCGTGTAAGATGTGCTTAAATGACCCTCCTCTTGCTGTAAGATCAATCCCTAACCTCAAAACTCTCTTCTACCTTCAAAAATCTCTCTCTTTTACCCTAACTCACCATTTTCTCTCTTTACTTGCCCTTCTGCTTCTCTCTCTAGAAAGGCTGAAGGTTGGGAGTGTGTAGGTTAAGGTTAGGGTTTTTGAAGTTTAACTCTTCATAATTGCACTCTAGTATTTGCCTATTTTGTGACTTTAGCCTCATTCACTTTTCCTTTTTCAATTAGGTACCTAGTCACACTTTTTACTCAGCTTTTGTTCCTTTTAATTAAGTCCCTACACTAATGCAACTATATGCAACTAATGCAACATACACAATGATATGCCTTATTTTATACATATTTACCTTATGTTAATTGTCCATTTTATGAGCATTTTATGTAATTTTATTCTTAAAATCACCTAAGTTTGCATTATTTTTATTTTTAGGCATTTTATCAAGTCATCATCAGCAAAAAAAGTAATTTCAAGCTTGGACAGCCTTTAGAGCACCCAAAATAGGCCATTTGGGCCTTGGACCGGCTGGGAATAGTGAAAAGCAAGCAGACCGCGTAAAAGAAAAGGGGAAAAAGGCTTGGAACAGTAGAAGCTGGACGCATCGCGTGAGAAGGAGAGACCCGAGAGCTTGGTGTGAAACGGTGGTCCTAGGTGGAGCTCTGCGACAACGCGAAAACATGTCAATGATAGAGGACGACGAGTGGGACATTGTCGTTGACTTCAGCCACTAGAACGTTGTAAAATCATGGAGCTTTGGTGATAGACTCGAACTAACCTGATTTGCAACCTGAGAGAGAACATGCTGTTCTGCAGTGTTTTCTAGCCGACCCACTGCCAACAACCGATCTCCTAACCTTTGGCAACTCACCCGCGACCTTCCCCTAGCTTGCCAGCACCATAACGCGCTGGATCAAAAGATCTTAGACGGACCCGAGTGACGCGATCCAAGAGCAATTCACAACCCATCCAACATCGTCCGTCCAAGCTGCCACCAAAAATCACTCCTCTGTTGCTCGGCACCTCGTCTGCAACCTTCCGCCTTAGATCTGGTCGTCGTTGCAGCAGTTTTCCATCAGGTACCCGAGAACTCGAGATCTGACCCATTTACAACCCGACCTGCGACCTGTTTTTTGGATAGCTTTGAATTTGATTTTTTTTGGCTATTTTTTGGCAATTTTCTGGTCCTTTTTCAGTGGTTTTTCGACAACCATTCTATACAGAGACCATTAGGAATTTGAGAAGATAGGGCTTGCATAAATTTTATTATTTTTATCTATTGTTTAATTAATTATTTGATGGATTATCTGATTGAATTGCCTGTAAAATATGTGTGGCTAAATTTGTAAAACTCATTGGGGTTCCTGACTGTGTTGGATTGTTGTTTTAATTGCATGGATGTTGAATTTAGTTGTGTGATCTTCTTTATAGTTATGAATGTATGTATTAGCTTTATTTACGAGACATTGTGATAATGCTAATTAGATTCCTTTTTGAGATCGAAGGATAATAATTGGAATTGGAAAACTAATTGTAAGGAACAATTAATTATCACTTAGAGCTAAGGTTAATTAATTGCTAGATTAAGAGTAGCTAAAAGTTATTTCTTAATAGTGGTGAATTAGACTGATAATGCTGATTTAAAATTTACCATTATGAAGAACCAGCCAGTGGTAGATTTTAGGTTTAAGAAATTCATTAAGACCGACAGAGAATTTGGATTTAAATTAGAATTCACTCATAGGTAGCATCATTAGATTCAATAGACTATTATCCTTTATATGTTTGACAACAAGTACAGGTCCCTTGTGGGTTTGCTTTTCTTGCCTCGGTATATTCTCTTTTGTTCCTTGTCGCTGGTAGTTTATTATTGCATTTAATTAATTATTAGTTTAGTTAAAAATCAATCACTTTAATTGCTAAGCTAGATAACAAAGAATAAATAGTAACTCTGGACTTTCCCATTCCCGTGGGATACAACCTTGATACTCACCATTGCACTAGGCTGCATCGATAGGTTCACTACCTTAGGTGTAGTTGCATAGATAGCAAGCACACTTCACACATCACACAAGCATTAAACATTAAATTAACGATTATCAGACATCTCTTAATCATAATAGGAATGGATGTTACAAAGTCCCTATTCTAATGCAAATAATGCAACGACACGTAAATTAATGCAACATATAAAAGCACTTAAATTTACACTTAACACATGTCTCTTAATCATATTAGAAGCAAATGTTACATTAATTTATGTTTGTTTTGGGCCCACAATGTGCCATTTTAAAAGCCCAAGAGTCTAGTTTTTAGTGCCCCTGGTCTCACCCAAAATCTCGTGAGAATTTGGGAAATTTGGCCAAAGGAGTGAGCAAAGGTTGACACTTGCAAATTTTTGAAAAATCTTGGTGATTTTGACAAAATTCTAGCCATAAATTGCAATGATTATCATGGCCTCATCCGATGTTCGTTTTCCCTCAAACGCCTCCTATGTCGAAGCTCTGTGAGCATAGTTTCCAATGCAACTAGCCTTGCCTAAAAACACCTTAATGTTAGGGAGATAGGATGAAAGCTGTGTAGAAGGATCGATTTGTGTTCATTCGTGGTTTTAGTTCCTTCGAATTACTGCGTGCATTTAAAGCTTCTTCATCTTGGTGTTATGTCATGGTGCTTCATGATTCTGCCCATGTTTTTTGCTTTGATGCGTTTTTTATTTTTCTCTCTGCTCTGTTCCTTTTTTTCCTCATCTGATGCTCTCTTTTTTAAAAAAATAAAAAACCTTTTAAATATAGTAAATTATTTTATAAAATAATAATTAAAGGTAAAAGATAAATCCAAAAACATTAGTATTAAATAATTTTAAAATAAATACAAAAAAAATAATATAAAATAACTTATTTTATGAAATAATATAATCAATTATTTTATCAAACAATATAAAATGTAAAATAAATACAAAAACATTAATATAAACGCTTCAAAATAAATAAATAAAAAACATAATATAACTTATTTTATATAAGAGTACAGTAAGTAAATTTAAAAAATAAATATAAAAAGCCCACCTTGTTCATAAAATCATCAAGATCGTCTGTTGTCTTCTCAATTTCTCCACTTCGTGAGTTGTGAACGTTCGCTATTAAACATTAAATATAAATGTCTCTCCTAACAAGAATTTAAATTTTAGTTCGCATTATAAAGAACTAGACTCTTTCTCTAAGTCCAATTCTCATTAGTCAAAGTTGACATATTATATTCTTGTATTTGAGTCTTCTTTTCAATGCCTCTTACAAGTTAAGCTTTCCCAAAAATTGAGAGTGATAATTAAACACATTAGCAGTTAGACACATCCTTCAATAAGCACAACAATAATTACTTGCTCTTTCATTTTGTCTTAGAAAGTTAATGGCAACATGTTGGAAAAGAGTTCCACAAATATTGGCAACAAGAACTCAAATAAAACTATGACAAATACAACAAAGTGAACTATTGTGAAAGAATAAAAATTATGTCAATTAATAAAAATAAAAGACAAGTTTTTTTAAAAAATATAAAAGATAAAATTGAAATCTCATTTTTACCCCTTTTTTTAGTTTTTAGTTTGTTTACTTTAACTTGGGCAAAAACATATTTTATGTTCATAAATTTTACATCTATTTTTAATTTCTTCTCTAATTTTTTGTGATTAATTTTGTTCCTAAAATTTTGAATTGAAATTGATTTTTTCCCATAACTTAACGCTCTCTAAATTACTATAGCAAAAAATGGCGGTAATAATATTGCGTTTGGAAGAAAATATAAAACTGTCCATGAAACCGTTCAAATCATTTACGAAATTTATAGTGAAGAATTTAATTTTCACATCAGAGAGTAATTGAGTGAGAATAAAAATACTGTAATTTGAGAATATATATTTATTGTTTAATATTTAAATGTTGTTAAAATTTTATTCATACTTTTAGAATTTATTATTAAATATCACATCACAATTTTTTATTAATAATTTGGATGACTTTAAGTTGTGGGATGATGATTTTCTTGATCTAAATAAAGTGGATTTTACATGAAGAAGATTTGGCTCAACATGTTCTATTCGATGCAGGTAGGAGAAGAACCTGACTCAATATTCTTAAAAAGATAGAGAAATCATAACCAAGTCAAGATGATACGGATCAACCCTCTTCTTGTGCCAAAGATCTTATCATTTTCCAAGTAACTGGAGTTACATCTATTTTTTGATTATAATTCGAAACAAAATTAACTAAAAAATAACTTTAAAGATAAAATTAAAAATTAATATAAAATTTAAAGACATCAAAAATATTTTTACCCTTTTAACTTATAGGTAAAAGACAATGTACCCTTGTGTGGTTGGCCTTAAATTCAATTTGGCCTTTATAATTAAAGTAGACCAAAAATATAATTTAAAATAAATTATTATGAAATTATACATTATATTATATTATATAGTTTTAGTTATTAATATAAGAAAATTATGAAGAGTTTTCCCGATAATTTTATAATATAATATCTATATTCTATACTATTGCATGACACAAGTCAGACACTACTATAGTAATAAAAGTGTTGGAAACGAATCCTGTCCGTGAGCGTCTAGTATGCCTCGCCTTACTCCCCGCAGGTTTATCTTACGTACTTCCATGTCTCTCGGAATCCCCTATAGAACTTTTCTTTCTTTCTTCATTCTCGCTATCTTCTCTAAATCTCGTCTCCATTTTCTCTCTCCTGATTCTTGGTTGGTTACCACTCCTTCATTCTCTCTAACTTAGAACAACTTCTAATTATCATCCAACAAACATGGATGAGCGAACTGAGAACGATGAAAAGAAAGCCCTGGCAGGGTTGAGCTCTCTCCCACCGCACCGCAAAGTACATTCTTATAGCCAACAACTCCGATCTACCTCCGCTCAAAAACGCCACCAACAACTTCGCAAGCACAGTCTCGACGACAACCGTATACCCAACAACGTCGACTCCTTTTACAACTCGTACGATGATGATGACTTTTTCCCATATTCGTCTACTAAACATGTTGCTTCGGCTGGCAGTGATTACTTGTCCCAGACGGTTGACGGTGGTAGAGGTCCCGATGACTTGTCGCAATGCCAGCCTTTGCCGGAATTTATTGGGAGCGGCGGTGGAACTGGGATATTCAAAGTTCCTATTCGAGCGGTCGTTCATCCGGGTCGACCACCATGCCTTGAGTTAAGGCCTCACCCATTGAGGGAGACTCAGGCGGGGGGGAAATTCCTCAGGAACATTGTTTGTACAGAATCGCAATTGTGGGCTGGGCAGGAAAGTGGGGTGAGGGTGTGTGAGTTTCAGAATGCCTATGAACCCGGTTGTGGTCTCGGTGGAAGGGTGAGAAGGGGCGACGAGGACGCAGTGCCATTTTATGAATCAACGGATACCTCTCCTACTGTGTGTTTGGCGGTTGACCATGGAAATAGATTGGTTTGGAGTGGCCATAAGGATGGAAAGATTAGGTCTTGGAAAATGGATCAACCTTCTGGCAACCCCTTCAAGGAAGGTCTTGCATGGCAGGCGCATAGGAGTCCTGTTCTTGCCATGGTCATAACTTCCTATGGTAGGTCTAGCTTTCTCGTTTGTCTTCTCTTTTTAGGTTAAATTAATATATCGGTTCTTTAACTTTAATTAATATTTCAAAATAGTCCTTTAAATAGTTAAATTTAGATAGTGTCAATATGATTCTTTAAGTTTCAAATACATTTTATAAAAATCCTTCTCTAACTCCTTTCTGACGAATGCTACATATATTATTTTATTTTTATGTTGTTATTTGTAACACCCCATTAGAGTTTAATAGATATTAATTTAAACCAAAAGTTATGGAACAATCAAATTAATTACAATCACTTGCAAAGGCTCAGATCATCTCCCTTAACTTCATCATCGTTCTATATCAGTTGCCTCGTGCGTCTGAAACTCTCTTCATTGGCATATAGGTTGTCAATGAGTTGAAACTCTGCTTAATTTTCTGGGAATGGTTGCTTCCTGTTATGTATAATGATCCGGCAGAACAAGCAAGATAAGCCATCAGTCAGCTGTATAATGTAAGGATCACAATCAACTTCCCAATCCGTATCCCTAAAGCCCTTAAAGGACGAGGGAGTGGTGACCCTCTATTAGCCTTTAAGAACTATACACGCTAGTCATTATATGTTTGTTTGTTAATATTTCAATTATTTTGTTTCACAAGCAATGTGATTCACATGCTTTATCTTCTCTCAAGTATCGAGAATAGAAAGAAACAAACATGGAGACTAATCAGAATATTACACATTAGCAATATATAATTAAAACGATACATGTAGCATTTCAACTCATCCATAATTTAACAGTATTAGTTTCTTAACAGAAAAGAGTTTAAAAAAGTATTTTTATAAGATGAATTTGAAACTTAAAAGGAACATTTTGACATTGTCCAAACTTAAGGGACGAAATTGAAGCATTAATTAAAGTTAAGGGACCAAAATATTAATTTAACCCTCTTTCTATTGGCTTTTACAATTTGAAGCACATCATGCAGGAGGAGTTTATTTCTAATGCAAATTTCCTGTTGTCGCTTTTGCTAACTACATATTATAACAATTGTACTTGGCTTAACTTGTTTTGACTTAGTGCTCCACGTTGCTTTGATGGCCAGGCGATATCTGGACAGGTTCAGAAGGGGGTGTTATCAAGATCTGGCCATGGGAATCAATTGAAAAATCTCTCTCCCTATCTCCGGAGGAGAGGCACATGGCAGCCTTACTGGTGGAGAGGTCATACATAGACCTTAGAAGTCAAGTCACTATTAATGGTGTCTGCAGTATATCTTCTCAAGAGGTGAAGTGTTTGTTATCGGACAATGTTAAAGCTAGAGTCTGGTGCGCAGGTCCTCTATCCTTCTCACTATGGTACGCTTTATGGTCTGCTGATATTGTATAATTGAGGTTGATGTGTGAATAAGGTGTTAAATTCGCTGTAATTTTTAGTTTTCTTCCATATATCTATTCACTTTGTTAGGTGTTGGAGAAGAAACTGTTATGTTAACCGCTATTTCAGTATACATACTATCCAAGTTTTTGCTACAAGGATGTCCCTCCTAAGTGTTTCCTATTATATCTCCAATTATATACATTTGAGTAACTAAGGAAT
The DNA here is from genome assembly GCA_031216115.1 of Senna siamea. Classification (NCBI taxonomy): domain Eukaryota; kingdom Viridiplantae; phylum Streptophyta; class Magnoliopsida; order Fabales; family Fabaceae; genus Senna; species Senna siamea. The sequence goes on along the minus strand of CM062362.1, from coordinate 31,066,988 downwards.
TCAATACAGGGATGCTCGTACAAAGGACCTTCTAAAAGTATTTAACATTGATGGTCAAATGGAGAATCGAGTTGACATGTCTTCTGTGCAGCAGGATCAAGCAGTAGAAGATGAAATGAAGGTTAAGTTTGTTTCTTCAGCCTCAAAAAAGGAGAAATCTCAGGGGACTAGCTTTCTACAACGGTCACGTAATGCTATAATGGGAGCTGCAGACGCTGTCCGTCGAGTTGCAACCAAGGGAGCAGGGGCATTTGTTGAAGAGACTAAAAGAACAGAAGCTGTTGTGCAAGCAAGTGATGGGTCGATTTGGAGTGGATGTACAAATGGCTTGCTAGTGCAGTGGGATTCCAATGGGACTCGTGTGCAAGACTTTAATCACCATCCTTTTGCAATCCAATGCTTCTGCACATTCGGAACAAAGATATATGTAGGCTATGTGAGTGGTATCATCCAAGTATTGGACCTTGAAGGCAATCTAGTTGCAGGATGGGTTGCTCATAATAGTCCTGTGATAAGTTTGGCCGTTGGCAACCATTATGCTTTTAGCTTGGCTACTCATGGTGGCATACGCGGATGGAATATTGCATCCCCAGGTCCTGTTGACAACATTATAAGATCAGAATTGGCTGGAAAAGAACTTGTTTATACAAGACGACACAATGTTAGGATTTTGATTGGCACATGGAATGTCGGGCAAGGAAGAACTTCCCAGGAATCTCTTATGTCGTGGTTGGGTTCCACTGTATCAGATGTAGGCATTGTCGTGGTTGGTTTGCAAGAAGTGGAAATGGGTGCAGGTTTTCTTGCAATGTCTGCAGCAAAAGAAACTGTAAGACCTTATTCATATGTTGATGTATCTTATCATTAAATTACAATATATATTTTTACTATAATTATAATGAAAACTAGACCGTGATGAAAATTGCCAAATAAATTGTCAAAAGCTTTCTTGTTAATTAGAAACATGATATGTATTTCAATATTCAATATAATACCAACGGATTTGTTGGCATTGAACTTAAATGAATCACCATAGTAATAATTCCTTTCCAAGTAATGTGGTCATACGTTGTCTTCAATTATAAGTTTAATCAATGCAAGTATTTTTTTCTCATTTCTCTTTCCCTTTATTTTCATTTTTAGATTCATTTGCGTTTATTAGATAACAAGTGTATAGTACATATAAATGTTGGAGACATTTCATCTTGTGCTTATTGTATATATTATGCATGCATTTACTGGTTGGTTCCTAATTGTAGGTAGGGATTGAAGGAAGTTCAGTGGGGCAATGGTGGCTAGATACAATAGGAAAATCGTTAGAAGAAGGAAAAAATTTTGAACGTATGGGTTCGAGGCAACTTGCTGGCTTGCTTATATCTCTTTGGTGAGTGATTGTCAATTTGTGTCATGGAAGTATGGCGCAGATATTAAAGTTGATTAGTACAATTATATCCTGTTGCTCCCGTTTCCTTCGTTATAGTAAGGAATAGTAAATCTTCTTTGTTATGTACTTAATTTGGATTTATCTTCTTTATTATTGCTTCCAATCTTGTATTATGAGTTGAAATTCCTCAATTATAGGGTAAGAAAGAATCTTAGAACACATGTTGGTGATATTGATGCTGCCGCAGTACCATGTGGCTTTGGACGTGCAATTGGTAATAAGGTTTGTATCAATTTGCCAGTATGTTTAAATTTCTCAGCTCATGATTTCCAAACACTCATTTTAGAGTTAATTTTAAGGAGGTGAAAAGCAACTGGTTGAATATCTTTTACTCTTGAATAATTGGTGATTCCTAAATCATGCCTTGCATATAGTCTTGTGTATCCTTCAAGGTTTATTTGTTGAAAACTTAACAAAGTTTCTAGGATAAGTTTCATAATTTAAGCAAGTGTCAAAGGATTAAGGATTATTTAGGATAACAATCTCTTTTAAACATTTTAGAGAAAACTTGATACTTTCACCTATGATTTAGTCTCTAAAAGATTGTAATATACATTTTAATCTTTGAAAGATCGCAACAGTCTATTCGTTGGTCCTTGAGCCATTAGCCCTTGACAAACACACTGATGTGTCACGCTAAATGTTAAAGTCAACTATTAAATGCTAACTAGATGCCTATTCTGGTTGCAGCTGATGTGCACTAATTCTTTTCACTTCACTGCCACACCACTATCAGGGAATTTGTACATGTCAGCTGCTAAGTAAGCATATTTTTAAGGACCAAAAGGTTTTCTCTAAATTTTATCTTAAGATAGAATGAGATTGTATCATTATCTAGAAGGTCTTGTAGTTCATTTTATGCTATTATGCAAAACTCTTTAATGGTAACAATATGAACAAGAGGCTGCAAGTTAGTGCCTTGCCATTCTTTTTATATATGTACTTGAAACCATGAATTCAACCATGTACTTCAACACTCTAAACATAGACTAATTATAGTATACAAGGGGCTTGAGCCTTAAGCATATGCTCCAATGTTTGATTGTTGAGTGTGATGTGTATGGAGCAAATACGGCTGGAAGGGATCTCCACTTAGACGCCTAACAGTACTTGAGAGATTAGTCTCCCAAGGGAGAAACTAAGTTTACCAAAAATAAAAAATCTATTTAAACAAGTGGGTTATTCTATTTCTTTTTCTAAAGGCACCATAGTAGTTTTGTTGAAAAGTTAATGTCATACAATGACAGAGGAGGCTTTTTTTGTGACAATAAACAATTAGGATCCATATGATTGTAGTAGTGAAAACAAAGAGGAAGTCTCTATAATATGACCATATCTCAAGTGACATGATAGTAATTTCCTCTTCTCCTAACGAGCAGGGAGGTGTGGGTTTGAGAATTCGAGTCTATGATAGGATAATGTGCTTTGTGAATTGTCACTTGGCTGCACATTTGGAAGCAGTTAATCGGCGAAATGCTGATTTTGATCACATCTATCGAAATATGGTCTTCAGTCGATCATCAAACTCTGCAGCTGGTATGGTGCCTTACCTGTTTATTATCTTGCTTTCTTGCCTTCTACGTGAATTTATATTGGCTGTGTTATTCTTCTGGCAATGGTCTTCTTTGGTATAGCTGGTGTCTCAACTGCTACTCATGTGCTTCGTGGTACAAATGTGAGATTTTTTTTTTCCTTTCATTCCTTAATTAAGTATTTATAAGCTTTTGCATCAATATAATTACTATAACAGTTATAAGACCTTTTTCGTTGTGTCATAGGCTATGGGTATCAACTCCGAAGAAGCCAAGCCTGAATTGTCTGAGGCAGATATGGTGGTATTTTTTGGTGATTTCAACTATCGACTCTTTGGTATATCTTATGATGAAGCTAGGGATTTTGTTTCTCAAAGATGCTTTGATTGGCTTAGAGAAAAGGATCAACTTAGGGCAGAGATGAAAGGTGGAAAAGTTTTCCAAGGTATGCGGGAGGCACTCATCAAATTTCCTCCAACTTACAAATTTGAAAGGCACAAAGTAGGTCTAGCAGGTAAATTTCAAACATTCTTGCAGGTAATTATGGAACATTATATATTGGAAGTATGTAAATTAAGGAACCATATTGAAATTAACTAGTTGAAAGAGGGCCAAATTGAAATCAAAATCAAGCTATAAGGACCAAAGTAATAGTTAACCCTAATTTGGCCATTATCAATATAGCATTGATCTGCATTTAATTGTACAATTTTTAATTTTAGTGCTGTCAGATGTATGGGTTTAAAGAAAATAAAAATAATTCCATTAGGTCTATTGAGAAGCAATAGTGTTTTCCTGTTTTGTGGGACAGAAATTGACAAAAACAGTTTCTTGATATTTCTTTCAGGGTATGATTCTGGAGAGAAAAAACGAATTCCTGCTTGGTGTGACAGAATAATATATCGTGATACTCGATCTACTCCGGCTTCTGAGTGCAATTTAAACTGCCCTGTAGTGTCATCAATTTTACAGTATGTTATATATGGCCATCTTTCCTTTCTGTTGTCTGTTTTTCCCTTGGCTTGTCATCACAGAAACCAATTACCAGGTATGAGGCATGCATGGATGTGACTGACAGTGATCACAAACCTGTCCGGTGTAAATTCAATTTGAAAATTGCTCATGTTGATAGATCAATTAGGAGAAAGGAATTTGGGGAAATTATTACGTCAAATGAGAAAATCAGATCTATGCTTGAAGATTTATGTTTTGTTCCAGAGACTACTGTTAGCCCAGACAATATAGTCCTTCGGAACCAAAATACATCGTTGTTTCGTTTAACCAATAAATGTCTGAAGGATAAGGCTATATATAAGATCACTTGTGAGGGCCTATCTACGGTTGAGAATGTTGAGGAAGAACCTGATTATAGCCCCAGATGTGGCTTTGGCTTTCCTAGATGGCTTGAGGTATACTTTATCTTTCTCTTTATCTATATTATTATGAATTAATATTTTACATGATTTCAGATTTTTTAGTTATTATTCTCTAAAGTCATAGGTATACAAAAATAATAAAAATAAGAAGTTAAATAATTTTTTATTTTTATTTTAAAATATAAAAAATAATTTTTAGTTTTATATTAACATTTTATTTTAAAAATTAAAGAGAATATATATAATTAATATGCACTAAGCCACTAGTTATTTATATTGATTTTGGGTTTTCAAATTTGACAAGTAATATGTTGGAGATAGTAATAATAATTAAGTTTTAACATTTCTTTGTAACTAGATGTTAAATAGTCACTTTGTGGCTATATATATATATATATATATATATATATATATATATATATGTATATATATAATATCAGAATCCAAGTAAACAATTTTCGAAAAAAGAAATAGGCCACTTAGTTGAATAATAGACTAAATTACGCATAAACTCCTCCCTAATATTTTAAACTTTCTATTAATAAAATACTACAGGAATTCACAATTTCATGCTATATGAACATTATATTAAAAAAATCGTTTAGATGGGCTATGAAAACCCTTGCACGTATATACGTAACCCCACATGCTATGAAATTTTTACTCGGCAGGCAAGAAATGATTTCTCCTCTTAACCTCTCCAAGAAAGAAATATATAAATTATGTTAAGAGGGAAATCTTAATAAATAAAAAAATGCTGGACATGTTATTTATATTACATCAGATACACCATTATTTTACAGTTTTCACATATAAATGTGACTTTTACAAGATTCTTTAATTGTTTCTGATTCTTGGATTAAATATTGTTAGAGCTTCCTTTAAATATGCCATGTTATATATAAAGAAATCATGAGTTTATAGTTTTTTTTTATCAATAGTCATATCTGATTGATTTGGATTTATTTAGAGTAAGTACTTATAGAATTTTTTGCTATATTAATAATAGTAGTTTATGTTATGTGCTCGTCAAATTTTTCTCACCTGATCCTAAATCATAATCCCGATTTTGCCAATATTGTTAATTTCCCGCCTTGATTCCTGATGAAAATTTCTTCCCCTGATAGAAAATAGAATATCTGTTGAGTGTTGAGACTTGAAAGCATATATTTCTCTAGCAGTGCATGGAAATTGAAAAGCATGCTATGCTCTTCCTGCACATTTTTCTTCCCTATCACGCTTGTATAAACACTATTGTTGAATAAACGTTTTCTCTTTTCTATTGGAAACATACGTGTAGAAGAGAAAGGGAGGAGGCCTAAAACAAATCATTATGTATCAAGAGAGAAAGGATTCCTTTTTTATTCATGGAATGGTCAAGTATATATTTAGGATTATATGCACTGCTGGTCTACTTGGTTGCAACAGATCTAGATATTGAAAGTTATGCACTTTTTAAATTTGTTCCTATAGGTCACTCCAGCTGCTGGCATAATTAAACCAGAGCAAATTGTAGAGGTATCAGTACGGCATGAAGAATTTCATTCCTCCGAAGCATTTGTAGATGGAATGCCGCAGAACTGGTGGAGTGAGGACACCCGAGATAAGGAAGTGATTTTGATTGTTCATGTCCAAGGTAGTTTCTCAGGGCAAACTAACAGTCAAAAAATACGTGTGCGTCATTGCTTTTCAGCTAAGACAGTTCGAAATGACTCAAAATCGAACAGTGCGAGAAGAAACGGAGGAGGCTGAATGCGTGAGCGAGGTTGATCACTTGTAATCTTGTATAATTTCAAAAATCCCTGAATGGAAGATGAACAGTGTGATAGAAATTCTGAAAGGAAAAAGGATACTCAAATGTTATTGTAAACATCCAAGGCAGTTTCTGCTTCCTTGAACTAAGGTCACTTTTCCTTATGTGTATGTTCAACTCCTTGACCACCAATTATTCATCTTAGGATAGGTTAGATTATCATAATTCTTTTTTTCCCCTGTTTCTTATGGTATAGTGCAAGTCCTTGGAAAAATAATTTATGCAAGGAATAGAATATGTTTCTCTCTCTTTGCAGGATCTACTCCATGTACCTCTCATCACCAAGAACCTTGTTAATATCTCTAGATTTGTTAGGGATAACTCTGTCTACTTCGAATTTCATCCTACATTCTGCTGCGTCAAATTCCAAGATACAAAAGAAGTTCTGCTGCAAGGAATAGTACAGAGTGATGGACTCTACTGCTTCAATTCCTTTCCCTTAATGCATCAAAATAAATCTTCAACTCAATCTGAACATTGTACACTTGTTAGTGTGACCAACTATTACACTATGTAATTCTCATTTAAATAATTCCTACAACTTATGGCATTGTAGGTTAGTCCATGCCTCTTCTTCAACTATTGCAAAAATTCTCAAAGCATGTAATCTGCATACTGCAAATAAAAATTAGTTTAACTTTTTGGATATTGTTGCTATTGCAAAAGTCACAGACTACCAGCACCTCTATCATCTACCACCTATCCGGCACCTCTATCATCTACCACCTATCCGGCACCTCTATCATCTACCGCCTATTCGGCAGCTCTGGAACTAATATTAGCAGATTATGGGGACCGTCCCCAGTCAAGTCCAGGAATAATTCATCTTTATTGGTACTTTTTCAAGACATACTTGGATCTATCCTCCAAACAAAAGTCTGAACCCTTACAAAAATTTGTTGGGCTCAAAACCATGGATGAGTTATAGCTAAACACCAAAATAAAATCACTCCAAACTGATGGAGTAAGTGAATTTCGTCCATTCACTCCTTACCTTACCAAAAATGGTATGATACACCGATGCACCTGTCCCTATGCTCATCACCAGAATGGCATAGTAGAAAGAAAACACAAACATGTCACAGAACTTAGCCTAACACTGCCTCTCACATTTTGGGAGGATGCTTTTATCACAGCAATTCATCTTATTAACATCTTACCTTCTCTAGTTCTACATAATAATACCCCTCTCTCAAAACTGTTTAACAAAGACCTTGACTATGCTTTTTAAATGGTATTCGGTTGTGCTTGCTTTCCTCTACTTAAACCATTTAATAATCACAAAGTGGAGTTTAGATCCATCAAATACACTTTCATCGATTAGTCCAAATCACAAAGCCTATAAATGTCTTGCTCCATGTAGGAGAATTTATCTTTCTCATGTTACTCTCAATGAAAATTTCTTTCCCTAAAAAGAAGCTTTAGCAGAATGCCCCACTAATTTTACCTCTTATATTCCTGCAAAATTTCCTTCTGCTTCCCCACCTGTATTACCTTCTCTTGCTTAACCATTATTTAACACTGAGGCAGTCCAAACTGTGGATACATTGAGGCAGAACACCAGTGCCGCAGACAATACTGTCAACTTAGTTCCTTCCACTAGTAATTCTTTAACTAGTGAGTCCTCACCCACCACAAACACAACTGATCCTAATACTTCTGTCCGTTTTCTATCAACACCAGGTGTTTCAACATCAAACATTGCTCCTAACCTTCCAATCTCTTCCACTCCTGCTCCTTCTCATCACATAATAACTAAATTCAAGGCTGGCATCTTCAAGCCTAAGGCATACTTGTCCCATACTATTCCTAACACCATTAAAGAAGTTGTCTGATGATAGGTGGAAGGAAGCTATGCAAGAATCAAGACGAGTTCAACGCAATACGTGGTCCTCGGTAAAGTTGCTTCAAAACAGAACTGCAATAGGGTGTTGCAAAAGTTTAAGAGATTTTATACGTTGAGGAAAGTTATCAGTACGTAAGATATAATAATTCAAGAGATTTATGTATATTTTAACATTAATATGAATGCCAAATATTTAAAAAATTAGATACATTATCACGAAACTATATATTAGATAATCATACATAATAATATTAAGTGAGAAAACAATTTACATACTAAATTAAATTTGAAATAAAGAAATAATCATTTTTAAATTATAAATTAATGATCAAATTTTAAATAAAAATACTTTTTTATATATTTATAATTAATTTTGACTATTAATTTATACTATACAGCTATTATTTACTAACATCTTAATATCTAAATTTATGTTTATAGTTTTGAGCATATTTTTTGAATTGGTATTAGTCATTGCTCACAGAGTTTGGGTCACTATGAGACTAATCTAATTGTTAACTCATTAAAAATTTGGTTAAATTAATAAAATAAATAAAAATTTAAATTATATATTTTTTGTTATTTTAAAATTAAATATATTATTAAATAAAAATATTAAATTATAAATTTAATAAACTTCAAGATATAATTTAAAACAAATTTAAAATTAGTATTAAATTTATTTATTATTATTTTCAAATTTATTATTTAAATTTTATATTATTAAACGAAATATTAAAGTTATCATTTAACTATTTATTATGTGGTAAAACAATAAATCATAAAATTATAAAAATAATAAAAATTAAGTATTACAAATAATAAATTAATTTTAATATAATACATATAAATGAACATTTAGAAAATGTTAAAAAAATTAAACAATTAAATTTAAAAAATGTTTAAAACACGTTATAAATTAAATGTTATACAAAAATAATATTATAATTTATTAAAATTAAAAATTCAATTAAAAAAATTAGATGAATTCAAAGTAAATTAGTACTGAGTCACAAAATTAATTAAAACTCTAATGAATTAATCTGAATCATAATTGAATTAATTACAACGTAATTTAAATAATTCCCCTTAGACCAATTTAATAACGAGTTCACCGAATCAGTTATCGGTCTGGCCAATAAGTCCGATGGGTCAATCTCATCATCATCCACTGATCCGTGCCACAGAAGTATGGCTTTGAGAGATAAACTTATGTCTTGTAATAATTAATAAGCATAATCCATTTCCTACTTCAGTAATCAAAGTATCTCACGCAGTCTTACACTGGCAAATTATATAGATTAATATATATATATATATATATTATTAACTATTAAGTAGTGCGGAGAACCCTAAAGGCTTTTCACTCCGTCCATTTTCCTCTCAAACTTTCAGCCCCGGAGCTTGACTTCAAATCTGTAATTCACCATGGATGAAGAGTATGATGTTATAGTCCTTGGCACGGGTCTCAAGGAATGCATTCTCAGTGGTCTTCTTTCCGTCGATGGCCTTAAGGTTTTCCGATGCTTGTCCCTGCTTTCTCTCGTTCTTCTGTTTCACGGTTTTGTGTACTGCTCTTATAAAGTCGTTAATTAGTGCGATATTCGATAAGTGTACCTTTATCCTGACATATAGTTGAAATCTAGCTGCGATCGAAATTGACAACAATTTGTTTTCTGACTGTTCAGATCCAGATGCTTAAACAGTAATCTATACCAAAATTTCTACGTAATTTCAAGCTTCAATGATGATTTATTATATACTGCGTCTAAATCTGTAACTATCAGGCAAAATTTAAGATAGTCTTGTGGTTATCTGAGTTTATCTTCAAAGTCTCCGCTGTAAACTATTGTCAGTCTCTTCCTTTCTCTACTGAAGCATCACCTCCTTTGAGAAAAATGATTGGCTGAAAAGCAGATACTGAGATGTAATTAATTGAGAAATAATATTCAATTTGTTTTTCTTCAGGTCCTCCATATGGACAGGAATGACTATTATGGAGGAGAATCTACATCCCTCAATCTTGTTCAGGTCCATTTCTTTTTAACTATCCAATGTGTTGAGATTCATCTGCAATGTTCTGTTATTATCATTTAAACTTAATCATTTGTCTTCAGCTGTGGAAGAGGTTCAGGGGAAATGACAAGCCTCCTGTACATTTGGGCTCTAGTAGGGACTATAATGTGGATATGATCCCCAAGGTTATTTATTCAATTATCTCTTTGCCTTTCACTTTTGTTGATCTGAGATATCATTCTCATTTAATCAGCCATGTTGTTGTTGACTTTTTTTTTTTGGGCTTTTTCTTTGACTAGTTTATGATGGCGAATGGCACTTTAGTGCGTGTTCTCATACATACCGATGTTACAAAGTATCTCTATTTTAAAGCAGTAGATGGCAGCTATGTCTATAATAAAGGAAAGGTATGTCTGCATTGTATCAAACTGAGATGTTTTGGCTTTCAATTCCATTTAAGTTATATCAATTGCATCACTGGGGGAAAACTCCATTGTAATAGGTTCACAAGGTACCAGCAACTGATATGGAGGCCTTAAAATCTCCACTTATGGGTATATTTGAAAAACGTCGAGCACGCAAGTTTTTCATCTATGTTCAGGATTATGATGAAAATGATCCTAAAACCCATGAAGGGATGGACTTGACAAGAGTGACTACTAGAGAATTGATTGCGTATGTATACACTTAGTTTCTTGTCAACACATGATTGCATCCATTATTAATTGTAGATTAAAAAATCTGCAAATTTTTGTAGATTTCATTTGCTGCTTAAATATGTTGCATTGGTTGATGAATAATTACTGTGTACTTGAATGTAATACTGTTAAATTATCACTTTATTTGATTTGTCATTGATTTAACTTGTTAGTACAAAATAGTATATATATGACAGATTGACACGTAGCAACTTTATGCTACTATGAAAGTTGTTTTTTAAATTGTTTTCTTTTGTCAATTGTGAATCTATGAACGGTTGCCATGGTGGAATGGCCTGGTGGTTTGGGGGCTCCCTGCTTTACAAGATTACATCAGTATTGTGTCATAAAATTAAGCAGTAACTGTGGAAAAAAATAGCAGACCGCAACAAATTTCTTTTTCTGCTTTCTTGAGCTACAAGTAAGCTTTGAACCAGAGTTCCTTTGAAGGATCCTTGGACATTAAATCATAGAAAACTGGCCAATATCCTCATTCATGTTACTTGAGAGTTCCTTTAACATCTAGTATGCTAATTTTATCCCCTTTAATCGTTTTGAATTTTCTGCCAAAACTTCTCACCCCATCTCGGTCTTACCTTTCTAAATGCCATTGATGATATCAATTTGAAAGTTGCAACTTTGGGATGAAGAAAACAGAGGGTTTTAATTCCATTGGTAGTTATGAAAAGTAAACAATGGAGCTGGTAATTTAGGGGTTGAGGAAATGATTCTAATTTCTAGAGTATGGGGATTTCTAGCAATGATTGTTCTACTCATCTTCATTTACTTTTGTGATGTATGTTTCTTAAAATTTTTAATTGTTAAAATAGTTTGGACTGGCTGCCATACTTTAGTATGGTGCTTGCCAGCCTCACCATCGACCATGGTGCTTTTGGGGCTTGTCACCATACATCATTGACAATACTTCCAAGTCCAAACGCCAATTTGTGCTACTTACTCTCTCATTTGTATTTTTTAAAAATTTTCTACTTCATTATTTATTTTTGAAATTATTATTGTGTGTTCATTGTTGTCTATGTATACTATATAGGCCCTTTATCCTTACAATGAGGAAAAAAAAATTTCCTTGGATGTTCACAGGGAATATTTTATTACTTTTTGGTTTTCCTTGTTGACCTTATACAGAAAATATGGCCTTGATGATAACACTGTGGACTTTATTGGTCATGCTTTGGCCCTTCATAGAGATGATCACTACTTGGATGAACCAGCACTGGACACCGTGAAGAGGATGAAGGTGAGTGTTCTTATACACTTGACCTTCTGTTTCAATTAGGATTTCCTTTAATTGATAGTAAATGCAGTCACAGGTTTTCACCTCATCACCTAAGGCCTTAAGGTGAGGTGCTAAAAGGGCTCAGCACCTTTTGCAGCTAGGTGCTTTTTGGGGTTTTTTGGCTGAGGCAAGGCATGCAACATAGGTGCCTTGTGAAAAATATTTATTCTACAGCTATAAAAGCCCATCCCAAGTATTTTAGAACAATATGGCTACTTTAAGGATAGGAAAACAACCAAAAATCCAACCCAATAAATAATAAGTAACAGGGAAAAATGGTCGTTTAGATTATTATATAGGCTTTTAGTTATTTAGAGTTTTGTAAACAAACATAAAAAAGAAGTCAACAACTTGGACCACGAGACAGTAAGGAGATTAGGAAGAAAATTGTTGCGCACTTTGGCCGTCTTCTCCTTCAAGGAAATACTGCTGACTCTTCTATAAAAAAATTAGTTTTCTTCAAGTTATTCAGCCAACATCCTATTCTCTTTCAAACTCTTTAACCATCTAAACCTCCATTTTCTAGTTCTGAATGCTGCTGACTCCTCTATAAAAAAGGTAGTCTTCTTCAAGTTATTCAGCCATCTCCCTTTTCTCTTTCAAACTCTAACAATCTAAACCTCCATTTTCTAGTTCTGAATGTAGAAAGTAAAACCTCTTCACTCAAAATTTCATTCTTTCTTGAATACAAACCTTGGTATGGTTTCTAAACTTATCTTCTCTGATTCTAAACTCTGAAACTGTATTCTTACTTACCTCATCAAAATCAAGGGCAGAGGCAGGAAAGGGTCAACTTCACTCACTAACATCAGAAAAAATAGAGGTTAATTCACTAAGACAGAAGACATTGAAGGATACAAATCCAATGAAGGAGGAGTTGAAAGTGTTGACAACTATGGATCTGAATGTAATGGTTCAGATGACTTAATTGATGGGCTCCAGGGATTTTTTCCTATAAATTTCTTTTATGAATATTTGGACTTTATTGCACTTTGTTTTATGCTATTTTGTTAATGAATGGCTTCCAGGCAGCCTATAACAACAATTTGGGTTGTAAAGTTAACTTTATACTGTGACTTATGGCTTAGTGGCTTCATTAGTGCACTTGATGATTGTCATGGCTCATGACTTGATCATTATTATGCTTGAATAGTTAACTTTTATGTCAAATATTGTTGCAGACTTACAATGGTTCTTTTTTCTTTAAGCATATTTTTAGCTTTTTCCCTATTTTAGTGCCTTCGCTTGGGTGTGCACTTTTTTGGCACCTCTCACTTTAAAGTGTTATAAGGGGCTAGTGCTTTTCTCCTTTGGTTTCATTTGCTGCTATGGTCTTTTTGCTAATTTTTTTAATATTTCATCTGTAGCTATATGCAGAGTCTCTAGCACGCTTTCAGGGAGGATCACCTTACATATATCCCTTGTATGGATTAGGAGAGCTTCCCCAGGTCTACCCCTATCCTCTTCCAATCCAGTGTCCCTCTATCTTGCTTAATTCTTATGCTTCTTTTCTGGGTTCATTATCTGGGCACCTATTTTTCATATGGTTAGATAATTTCATTTTTCATTTCCAGGCATTTGCGCGGCTCAGTGCTGTTTATGGTGGGACATATATGTTGAACAAACCTGAGTGCAAGGTACATACTCTGTTTGGTTCTCATAAACATTATGCGTGTGTGTGTAAAAATTCCCATTGGGTGCCAGTAAATTATATCTTAATTAATTCATCAAACTTGTTATTTTGTTATTAGTTATGAGTAAACTGGAAATACTGTTATTGTCCATTTTCACCCACTTCTTTTATTGTATTTGACAATTGAGATTTTGAACTGTATAAAGACAATCTTATGATATATATCTAAGTTGAGGAGCTGATTTTAATTGTGCTTGAATTCCAGGTAGAGTTTAATGAGGAAGGGAAGGTCATTGGTGTTACTTCAGAAGGGGAAACTGCAAAGTGCAAAAAAGTTGTTTGTGATCCATCTTACTTGCCCAACAAGGTAATGCCAATCAAAGTCCCTTTGACTATATTTGAAGTTTCAAACAATTCAGGTAGTCATGTGAGTGTGAAAACAGAGATTGCACTTAAACCTAAAATCAAAGTTAATTTTGAAGAATTGCACTGAACATCTGTTCTAGAGGGAAAGTTTGCTATGTTCTTAATAGCAAAGTGAATGTGAACCCCTTTTTTATGTCTAAAATGTATCTTGATGGAAATCTGCATCTGTATATAACATAGATTTGTGATTGTATCAACAGGTGAGAAAGGTTGGCCGGGTTGCAAGGGCAATAGCCATCATGAGCCACCCAATCCCAAACACTAATGACTCTCATTCAGTGCAAGTTATTCTACCACAGAAGCAGTTGGGCCGAAAGTCAGACATGTAAGCTTTAAATGTCTCTGAAAAATAAATATAAGCTGTAAAGTTTATAGTCTTTCATGTATAATAGATCAGTAATATCTATCCTGCTGTTAAGACCATCAATTAGCACAGCTAAAGCATCCTTGAATGAAACTTTGTCTACAAAAGAAGGGCAGCCCAGTGACGAGGCTCCGACCAGGTGGGGTGATGCAGCCTTACCCCTGTAAGCAGAGATGCTGTTTTTAGGATTTGAACTTATGACCTATAGGTTACAGAGCAGCAACTTTACCATTGTTCTAAGGCTTACCCTTTAAATTTAGGTCAGATTTAGGTTGACTTGTTTTGAAATTCTATAAGACCTTAATAAGCATGTGATTCAGTCAATTCATGAAGAATAAGTAAAACCACTGGACCATCTCAAACTAATATGCATGTATCTGTGTGTGTATTGCTCTTGAAATAATGTGATGTGCATGTAACATCACAAGAAATCCTTTCAAATGAAAAGAAAAAAAACATTAGTGCAAAAGAGTTCTCAATCTCTCTTTTTGCTTAAGGGAAACCATCTTAAACATGCATTGTTGTCAATGTCAAATTAGCTTGACTGGTTGGTCCATGATCTGGTTTGGTTCTGACTGATTATCGAACCTGTAGTCATGAAACATCAGTGAAACTGATAGAACTTTCAGATTTAAAACAGAATAGAAATTTAGTCAAGCCTCAAAATTTCCAGAATCTAAGGGCACACCCTTAGATAGGACAAAACCCCAAAACAAAGACAATTCAAAATGCTATATGATAATACTAACCTAGGAGGTATTTATAGTAAACATAAAAACTACATGAAACATATTTTGGAGTAGCCGGGTAAGGCTTAAATTTAGAAGTACCCATGCTTCATAAGTTCTTAGCTTGCCCATTATTGCAAGAAAAGGCATGCAAGTAGAAAATACCTGCGATGTAGCAATTTATGAAGTTTCCATGACATTGGTTAACAAAATTGATCAACCTGTTGAAATGGTTCTGATTAGATCAGATCAGTCAAAAGTCAAAATTAACCAGTTCAAGTGGGTTTCTGATTCATCTATCCTGACCTATTCTAGAAGGAGTTCCCTAAAAAGTAGGAAGGAGGACGTGGGCACATCATCTCTACTACAGTTATTAGGATTTCAACAACCTAACTTTTCTGCTCATGTGGTGCATAGTGGGATAGATAACTCCCCATTACCAGGAGCAACTTTACCTCCACTTACTGCATTTTCCTTATTTATTGTATTTTATTTCAGTTATTAAATAAAATTGAAATTTTCTATTTTTTAACTTTATACAACTTATTTAAACATAAAGTTCAACCACTGAATTGTGATATGCTTTCTCACCCTTCAATGACAATTCTGATGGTTTTCAGAATATCACAATAAGCGATAAGCTGAAACCAATAGACATGACATCCAGCAAAAATAGCACCCAAAGAATCTTAAGCTCATTTTTGCTCTGAAAATTATCAAACTGAACCTCCAAAATGAGGTCTGAACTCTGAAGTGGCTGGACAAATCCACTGCTCATAAGAAATGCTGAAGTGTGTATTTTGAAGCTGTCAGTTGTATACTACCTATCTACACTCCGACCTGGGACTTTTAAATTGTTAGATTACTTGGATTAAAAATATAAATCTTAATTAAGTTTTCAGCTCACTGCTTCTATATATGACTCAGTAAGCCATATGCAACAATCACACCCTATATCAAAGCTAAACCAAATTCTAAGACAATTTATCCTTAAGTTTGAGTTTCTTGATTCTCTTGCCATATACATTGCCAACTGTGTCAAATTTTGTAAATTTAGGGGGAAGCATAAATGCATTTGACCTTGTGATAATTGGTCAACCATTAAATCCAGTCCTGTTTCTCCTGCACTGAATGCTTTATTTTATGTGCTGGACAGGTACCTATTTTGTTGTTCGTATTCTCACAATGTCGCCCCAAAGGGAAAATTTATTGCATTTGTATCAACAGAAGCAGAGACAGATCAGCCTGAGATTGAACTAAAGCCTGGAATTGACCTTTTAGGGCCCGTTGATGAGATTTTTTTTGATATATATGACAGATATGAACCAGTCAATGAACCTTCTTTGGACAACTGCTTTATATCAACTGTGAGTTTATCTTATATTAGGTCAAACCCAAGTGAAGAGTACAGTTTAAGTTTCATATTTGTCCTTAAATTTTTCTTTTTTGTTCCGAATAAATCCATGAGATTTTAAAATGTTCCATATAAATCTAATTATTAATTCTGCTAGCTGACTTCTCTTAATGACAACATAGCATCTTATGTAGCATTTCTATACACCAATGTGGTGCTTATTTGACAACTCTGTCGTCCTAGTTATATCTTCTTCCTCTTTTTTCCCACGTTTCTTGAGTTATCTTTCTCTGTCCCTTGTCTTCCAATCCCCTCTCTCTCTCTTTGTGTCACTCTTTCTTTATGCAACTTTCTATTTTATCCAATGAACTGAGAAAAAATCTGCTTAGGAATCCCAAAGCATTAAATGGCTTTGTGCATATACTCAGATCACCATGGATTTCGAATTGGCATTTTTTTTTTTTTGGTCATTTCATATTCTCTGCAGATTTTTTCTCATTTTTTGAGTAAACCAAATGGGAAGAATCATGGCAGAATATCATGGTTAGATTCCTTCAATTTCTCACACTCTCCTTCTTATTAACATCAATACAAAAGTCCAGATAAACCATAGTATTTTCCTTCAGTCGTAGCAATACTAAAATAAAGCCTCAAACCTCCTCCTTGGAAAATAAGCAAGAAATGCCAGAATCAAGGTCCAAAATACTTGAGGCATGCAGAAACTCTGATTTTTAGGGTCTGTTTGATTTTGTTAGTTTTTTCATTCTTTAAAATAGTCTTGTAAATTTAGTTTTGAAAATATCATGTTAATATTGTTTTCACATATTTACACACATGTCACTAATGAAAACACTTATTTCTTATATTTTATCTGTTTTAAAAATCTGGAATTGTGAACATCTTTTAGATGTTCTTTATTTTTTGGTCCCAAAACACATTTTTGTGTTCAGTTGAAAACAGCACTTTTAAACAGGTTTTTTTGGTTTTTCTGTTTTTAAAAATCAAAAACCATTTTTAAGAATCGCAATCAAACAGGCCCTAATATTTCCGCAAATTGTTCTATTAATTTGATTACATTCTGGGACTTTTTTTTGGTACTGATGTTAATTAGGTGTTTTTAGGTTTGAATTTTTGGGAATTGTATAGTGAATTCTTTGTCAATCTCAATCGTTGATTAGAGGATCTTAAAATTTTGTGGTTTGGGCATTAAAATTATGACATGGGTGTTCTGATTTCTTGTCATATTTTTCTGAATCAGACTATCATGTTGAACTGATAAGTATTGAGGAATAGAGAGAGGAGAGATATGAGAGACTTAGGTTGAAGGGAGAGAAAAGAATAGAATGACTAGATGGAATTAAGCAGGGTATCCTATGCCACATATGCTATGTTTGGTGCCAGATTAGATGGTCAAGCCAGGCTAATCTGACACGTCATATTTAATCAAGATAGATTTATGATGTCAGTATATTTGATACATGGACATTGGACAATAACATATTGTTTTAATTGTTTGACAGAGTTATGATGCTACTACTCACTTTGAGTCAACTGTAATGGATGTCCTCAACATGTATACAATGATAACTGGAAAGGTAAGTCTTGCACCATTAATCCACTTGTTTTCTGCACTTGAATGAACCTGTTTGTTTGTGTTTTCTTTATTATATGGTTATCAGACATAGCCAGAACTGCATTATCCTACTATATCAATTTGCTCTGGAAGTGAAAATTATGTTTAGCAGTTTTTTTTTTTTTAATCAAATTTTGTAACTTGTGTGATTTTGTATCTTACAAACTTTGGAGGACACGCAGTATTGTAAATTGTTTTACTGAAAAATAGTAGCCTAGCTAATGCTGGTTGAGAACAATAGGAAGTGTGTCTCACTGGCCCTTTTGTTTTGTGATGACCTTTAGTTCTCGTAAAGCATACAACAACAACAATAATAAACAAAGCCTTTTTCCACTAGGTGGGGTCGACTCCATGGATCAAGCAACGCCAATATGTTTTATCTTAACTCATTTATATTGTTTGGATATTTATAGTTAAAATCGAAGATCCCTTTTGATATGTCCCAAATTGGACAACGATGAAAATTTACAGGAGTAATTGAGCCTTGAGGCTTTCCCTCAGGCTAATCTTTTGGGATGAGCTTTTCATGTAGCTCAAGTTGTATCACCCCTTTGTCCACCCCCACTTTATAAAAAAAGGGGGGAGGGGGTGAAGGAGTAAATTACTCTTCTCTACTTGAGAGATGGTTTAATGACATGGCCCTCATGTGTCATGATCAAATTACCCTCGAGCATTAGATTGATTTCTTTTATTGGAAATATAACTGATTAGAAAATGTTCCTTAAATTGTCATTTCAATGTTATTTAAATTCTATTATATTTATGATAGTCTTTCTGTTTATTACTAAAGGGAAAGGCCATGTAATTAAATCAATTTTATCTGTAATGATCAACAACATATATATATATATATATATATATATATTGGCCAGAACAATTCAGACTTTATTAGCCACACAATACCAAACAAGATATGCCAGAATACATACAACCGAACATATCAACATCAAATACCACAACATACAGCAGAACTAAATTAATCAACCCTAACTCTACCCTGACATCCTCTGTCCAAACCAGGTGTATCCATAGCCAAGATATCAGCCAGTGCAGCTGTGAGTCATGCCTGCGAGGGCAAATCATCCTAATGACCATCTTATCTACCCTATCGGTAGCCTTGTTTGCTTGATGTGGAACACAGGAAAGGGACACCCCTTCTATCTGGTTCTCTATGTTTCAGATGTCTTGAAAGATGGCTTCACATTACCATACACCATCCTTAGCATCTTCCTCCACCACTTTTATCAGTTCCCTATGATCTGACTCAAATATAATACTTTTCATGCTGAGAGCTATAGCCATATCACGTGCCCTTAATGCAAATGTTTCAACCGTCATCACAGGTGAACAAGCATTAACTGTTGTCCTGCACCCATTAACTATTCTTCCTTCAGCATTTCTGAAAATTATTGCAATACCTGCTTTTGTTACAGATTTAGTGAAGTAGCCATCAACATTTACTTTTATCTTTCCTTGTGGAGGGGTAGTCCCGCTCACCTCTCCAATTGAACTTCCCGTCTCCTGACTTTGAGAGCTTCCCTCTATTCTACTATTCATCCTTCTAAATTGATCTGCCAAAGCACAGGCCTTGTTAGCCACTGCCAATGGATTCTCTAGGCAATTCTGGAAAATTTGTTGGCATCTTCCTTTCCAAATCTCCCAACATGTAATGGCAAAGAGACTTCTGTTATGTTTAGACTCTTCAGCTTCAGTTAGAATTTTGTAGCACCATTCTTCTATTGGTGTTACATCTTTCTTATCAGTTCTTAAGCCAGAGGACAGGTGAACCGTACCACCTTCACCCAATTGCACAAAAGTAGCATATGCTCAATAGTTTCAGGCTTCGCACCACATATTTGGCATAATGGTGTCAACAAGCCTTTTCTTTGTTTGTTGAGGAGGGGGGGGGGGCTTCAAGTTCCAGATTGTTATCCAAATGCTCGGGGACCAGCTTCGCTAGAATTGTATGGCATTAGGCTTTTCTTGAAAAGACTGTGTTCTGATAGCCTTATATTCCTCCTTCCATTGTCTGATAGGATTCAAACTCCATTTTCCTTCAATGATTTCTCCTGCGCAACCCACACTGCAATCCACATTTAGAGGTCAGATATTGATCTCATAGTTTGGCAGGCTTGAAATCCACCTGTCTTCCCATATGTCAATGTCTACACCATTACCCACCTGCAAGAACAACCCTTTTTTCAAAACCTGCCTTCCCTCCGAGAGGCCAGACCATGCCCAACGCCTTCCTCCCTTTCCGAGCTGAGAGAAAATCTGATTGAGGGAAATATGTTCCTTTCAATACCTTTGCCCAGTAGTCTTTTGATCAACAACATATTACATGCTTGTTTACTATATAATAAAAGGGAAGGCCTTGAAATCTGATAGAGCCCGGATACTAAATCGATTCACTGAATAGTACTGTAGTCTTATTAATGGCAAATAGGACCGAAATAATAACACTCATGCACTCACAGCATCTCTATATTCACAATACAGCAGCAGAGTATAGGAAACCATAGCATAACATATTCACAGCAGCACTATCTCACAATACAGCAGCAGAAAATAGAAAAGAAATGAAACACACCCAACAGAGCAAATGCAGTAAAGGGTTGCTAGCTTTCGAGGGGCTAGCACTCTCCCAATTCCTTCTATTCCCAATACCCTCCCCTCCTTCCATCAGTTGGTAAATACCTCTTGCTAACTGCCTGTGGTCCCCACCTACTCACGTACCTTTCCCCACCACCTCAGTGGAAATTAGAGATATTCCCTTAAGGCATTTTTAGCCTATCCCTTTAGCCACCTCATCCTCTTTTATTCCTTCTAGAATATACTCTCGCTGCCTCTGTGGTTCCCCCGTGGTCCCCCTGTTTTTCATTTTTGTTTCTTCCCTTTCTCTAACAGCATTGATGGATTTGGGGTCTATCATAATCAAATCATCTCACAGGAGGAGAGTATTTTACCCAAAGCAAAAAAGGGTAAACAGCTCTACAATGGCTATAAAGCTAGTGGGAGGAGGGTTTAAGTCCAAGTGGCTGCAATATTGTATTTTATCCTTTTGTTTGTGTTCCTTATATAGCCTGGCAGGTAATATGATAGCTTGTCGTTTAAGTTATTTCATGTATTTTATTGGTATTTTTTATTATTTTTTTCTTCAATGATTTTCTTAATATGAAATTATAGAAATGAGTAAAAACAAACATGTTAGTGTTGTTTGATTCATATTGTCTATTACACTTAATGGAAAATGGTTGTTTGTTTGTTGATTTTCTTAATATGAAAAAAAAAAAATTATCTACCAAGTTAGTTTTATTCAAGATTTCTTAAAAAGTTGACTTAATGAAGAAGTTGCATGAGAATATAGGTGTGACTCAAACAGGAAGCCCACGGATGGACTGGCAAGCTGGTTTAATTCCAGGCTTCCAGCTATTGGGCAAGGAAACGCAATCTGTTTAATAATGATTCATCCCAATTCTTTTTGTAGTTTTCAGTGTAAGAGCAACCATGATTCTCAATTTAACTGACTGAATTTTTAGCAGGTTCTTGACCTTAGTGTGGATTTAAGTGCTGCGAGTGCTGCGGAAGAGTAGAGAGAACTTGCTGTGCTCTAACTTCTTTCGTTGCTGATGGGACCCGGAAATGTATGTTATTGTCGTTTATAATAAATTATGATACTAATATTTACGGTTTATAAAGCTAATGCTCCACCTGTATAATATATTTATGGCACGGAAATTTTCTCCTGACCGGCAGCATTGTTGTGGGAGCTGTCTTTTTTATATTTTCTCTGTACAATTATATATTGACATATATGATGTGTCGTGCGGTGCATTGGTTTCGCGATGAATACTGTTATTCAAACTCGGGGGTTGATTGGAAGTTTTGAAATGAATCGAGTGGAGTATTCATTTATGGAATGGAGGGAGAGGTCGCGGTACTAGTAGGTATTAAAATTATAACAATTCGTATTTTGAAGTTTAACTAATATAATTTAGTTATTGGTTAGGAGATTTTCCCTATAATAGGATTGTTTATTTGTGTAGTGTCATATGATGCATAGTTTCCTTACAACTCTCCCTATAATAGGTTTATTTTTATAATTGAATGCAATCTAGTTAGCTACTTGTATGAGCACCTGTAATTAAATGCAACTTCATATCGGTTGTAAGAGTCTTAATAATAAGAAGTTGTGCGAATCGCTTTATTACGTATGGTTTCACAATCATGTCACTTGAATTAATAATAAATTTCGGGGACTTATTGTGTCGGCTGCAAATATGGCGCAATACATCGAGAATCAGGAGTAGGGATGGGCAAGGCAAGATTGACCCCTCGAATATCAAAACTTTGGCATTAATGTCTTGAAAGAGTTCTCGGCATTATTTTTCTTACAAATATTCTCAGACCTTTTGAGTATAGAATTAATTTTGTTTAAGGCCCAAGGATTATTGTGCTGTAACCTTCATTAAAAAAGTCTGTGTTTAGGAAAAATTTTAAAAAGATAATTTCATAAATTTCTATTAACAGCATTAAAAGCTTAATTTAATTATAGGAGTACATATCATACAAAATTTATCGTAAAAGGAAAAAAAACCAGGAATATCTACTAGACTAGCGAATAGGAATGGACATGAAAAGGCGGGGACTACTTGTACGCACCTACTTTTGTCTCTAATTTTCGTTCACCATCTTGCAGAGAAAATTGTTTCCATTTTCATTCTTCACAAGCATTTAAAAATTTTTAAAGTCTTATGAAAACTTAAAGTATTAACAATAATTTATTAAAATAAAGTTTTTCATAAAATATATATAAAAAATATGTTAATAAAAAATACTCAGTTCTAATAGGATAATAAAAAAGTAATTATAATATTAAAATTTTAAAATAAAACAAAAAGCCATAGAAGACTATTTTTTAAAGTCACTTGTTTTTTTTTAATTTTTTAATTAATAAATAAAAAAATTACAAAAATAAGACATTTAAGTAAATTATATAAATTTTAAAAAAAATTTATGTAAATTTTTGGACATAGGATCCTATGGGATAAGGGACATGATTTTCATCTCCATCTCCAAACTAGTTTCGAAAAAAATTTATTATTTTCATTATTATAGTTACTAATATTCAAGAGGAGAGATGATTCTACCAATTTATTTTTTTGGTTAATCTAAAACAGTTATATAATTTATATATGCCAGGTCAAAAAATAAAATACATAAATTTAACAATTTCATTTGCATCAATTACTTTGTGATGCATGTACTCAAGATTTTATTTATTCAGTGTCAAAGATTAGAAAATATCAATTAAAAGTGAATGTTCTTCTAAAATGATGCAAAAAGACTTTAAGTTAGATGTGAAATACATAAATATATTGAATACTTTTGTCTAAATTTATAAATTTCAAGAATTAGTATGAGAAATAACTCACTTCTTAAATTTCAAAATGGCAAAACAAAATAGAGATGATTATTTTAGGCAAAACACAAATTGATGATTTAAAATGGCAATGTAAATAGTGTTTGTTAAAGGAAAATAGTTATCAATGATGATAGTGTGATAATAATAGAAGGAGTGAGAGTGAGAGAAGTAGTTTGTTAGTCTTGTAGTTCAAAAAGTTAGATTAGTTTGTATCATCTCTATATAAAGGACGCAGCACTGTGTAAAGAAACAAGAATGGAAAATATCATCATTTCTCTCAATTCTCTCTTCATCTCTCTCTTACCTTAACATGGTATCAGAGCTATAGCAATCTTTCTCACAGAAGATGGTGACACACGATCGGGGAGACTCAGAACAAAGTATTCCACAACCTTCCAGCAGTGCAGCACAAGTCAAGATGATAGATACGGCTCCTAAACTTGCCCTTCAAACATTTACCCACCCCATAGCCTCCAAACTCAATGATCAGAATTTTTTAGTATGGAGAATGCAGCCATAGCGACAACTGAAGACCTTGAAAAAGGAGAATATAGTGAAGAATATCTGTAGTGGGAGTGTCAAGATCAACTCTTAACGTCATGGCTTCGTCCATGAGTGATGCCATGGTCTCAAGAATGGTAGGATGTTCTTACAGCTATTAGATTTGGAGTCATTTAGAGGATATTTTTGCCTCTCAAACAAGAGCTCGGGAAAGACAGCTCAAGACTGAGCTCAGAAATAGCAAGAAAGGGAGTTTAACCGTGTCCGAGTATATCCTCAAGATCAAGAAGACTGTAGATGCCCTCGGTGCCATAGGTTCGCCTGTAACAATACATGATCATGTAGAGACTGTGTTGGATGGTCTTGGTGAAGAATATGAATCATTCATCACTTCCATTTTAATGTCCAGAGAAGAACACAATGTCTTAGAGGTTGAAGCACTCCTTCTTGCCCAAGAAGCACGAATAGAACGAGTTAAGAAAACTATTGATACAGTTTCAGCCAATGTAGCTCAAAAAAGTAGAGTACAAAATGCAGGAACTTCTTACCAGCACAATCAACAGTATACATCACAGAGAGGGGGTTATGGAGGTTGAAATATAGCTAGAGGAAATTACCAAGGTAGAGGCAGATCACGTGGAGGAAGGACATGGCAAGGTAACAGACCACAATGTCAAGTTTGTGGAAAACTTGGACATATTGCTATCAACTGCTATCCCTATACTGCAAATACACTCACCCAGGCACTTAATCAGAACCAGAACAAGACATTTACTTCCACACCAGCTAAAGCTTTCCTAGCTACCCCAGAAACACTTGTAGATGAAGCCTGGTTTGCAGACAATCATGCATCTAATCATTTGACCAATAATTTCTCAAACTTGCAACTCAAAGCTCCATATGAGGGTGAGGAGCAAGTACACATAGCAAATGACACAGGTTTGAATATTGCTCACATAGGAAACTCTGAATTGCATACTCCTCTTAAAAGCCTTAAGCTAACTCAAATTCTTCATGTACCTGAGGTGTCTAAAAATTTGCTACGTATTTCCAAATTTGCTAAAGACAATGCAGTATATTTTGAATTTCACCCTGACTCTTGCTGTGTTAAATCTTAGGTCAATCATCTTCCTTTGCTCAAGGGTAGGCTTCATCAGGGGCTTTATGTGTTTGATTGCTTAAACATTCAGCCTATACCTTGGTTACAACATAATTCAGCTCCTTCTTCATCAACTCTATCAGCTCATGTAGCAACAGTTCAAACATATCCTAGTCAGTTTGGCATTTGGCATTGTAGACTAGGACACCCCTCTCCTTCAATTGTAAAAGCTGTATTAAAATCCTGTAACATTTCAGAATTGAATAAAAGCTCTCAGGTTTTTTGTCAAGCCTGTTGTATGGGAAAATTGCATGCTCTTCCTTTTCCTACTTCATCTACAGTTTATACAAAACTACTTGAGCTAATATACTCTGATCTATGGGGTCCTGCTTCAATTCTTCTTCAAGATAGTATAGATATTATATCTCCTTCATAGATGCCTATTCTAAATATATCTGGCTATACCTTCTAAAATCAAAATCATATGCATTTGATGCGTTTAAAGTGTTTAAAGTGCAAGCTGAACTCCAACTTGATTCAAAGATAAATTTTGATAATTCTAAAAGGTAAATATAATACAAAAATAAATTGGTAGAATCATCTCTGTGTTTGAATATTAATAACTATAATAATGGTGACATTTCATAAATTATATTTATTTCAGTAAAGTGTATTTCTACTATTTATAAGAACCATCAAAACTAATTAATGTGTTCTATGTTGTTTATGGTATCTTTTAAGAAATATTATGAAAATGATATATATATATATATATTTCCTAAGCAAACATAATTAATAGTGGTGTTTTTTCGTGATAGATTTTTAATTTAGCTAATTAATTTAAAAAATAAAAAATAAAACGTTAATTTTATATAGAAGTTATAATTTATAAAACTAAGCGTTCATTTTATATGAAATGTTAATTTTCGCTTTTAACCATCCAAATTAAAAAGTTCTTTTCTTCGCAATACTACTTTTAGTGTAATCAAATTTTGTTAAAAACTTTTAAATTAACATAACTATTGATTTATAATCTAATTCAAACAATAATAAGATTTGAATTCAAAATTACTTAATTTTTATAATTCATAATATAATTATTAATATAAGTCAATATAAACGTTGGATTTATTATTTTTTCTTAATTGAAATTGTTGAATATATATATATATTATTTTTTGAAGTGACAACACATATAAGTTATATGTTGAATTCATATAATTTAGGGTTTAGGCGATGAATTGAATTATGGAAGGATAATTAAAATAAATATTTTCTTTTAATTTTTCAAAATTTAATATGTCTATTGAGCTGATCTTATAACAATTATAAATATAAAAACTTAAATTGTTGAATTACCATCATTATTTTTTAATAATGAAATACAATTGTTGATTTTAAGTTGTTATTATTAAATCTAATGTTTAACATTTAGATTGATTTACACTACCAATTATAATAAAAATTATAAAACTTAATATAAAAATTCTGTAATGTTTAATTCAAATCTCATTTTAGTTTGAATTAGATTACAACTCAATAGAAATTTTAAATTGACTTAGATTTAATTTTGAAATATTTTTATTTTAATTAAGAAAAAGTGGTAAAAAGTGGTAAATAATTATAAAAATTATATTAAATTTTGTTAATATTACTAACATATATTTTAACAATTTAAATATTTATAATTTTTATTAACAAAAAAATAAAAAATAAAAAATAATATAAAAATAACTTACATATAAAATATAATTTTTATTAGATAATATGAGTAGATTAATTTGAATTAAGTAAATTTATAATATTAAGATAATACATAATTAATATATCATCAGAATTTAACAAAAATTTAAATTTAAACACTAAGTTAAAAATTTATTAAAGTAAAGAGATTTAATTACAAAATTTTAAATTATAAAAATATAATTAAGAATTAAGTTAATTTATGAATAATTTAATAACTTTTCTATTTGTAAATGGCTCTGGGACCAAAAAGGCCGTCACAGACTCTGTCGAGCATCAGAGGCTCTGTTGTTGCATTGAGCGCGAGGACCATGGCGAGCAGTGGCAGTGGAGAAGTGAAGAACAAGCGGTTGTTGTTGAAGAACTACGTATCTGGCTTTCCCAAGGAATCAGATATGCTCTTCACTAGTGGCTCTGTCAATTTGAAGGTTCCCGAGGGTTCTAATGGGGTTCTAGTGAAGAACCTTTATCTGTCTTGTGATCCCTACATGAGGAATCGTATGAGCAAACAATCAAGTTCGTCATACATTGATTCCTTCCAGCCTGGTTCGGTGGGTAATTTCTCTATTTCTGTGCTTCAGTTTTCATGCTTTTATTATAATTAACTATCGGAATGAAATTGGAATTGTTGATTTCAAAAAGCCTCAAACAGTAGATTATTTTTGGCCAACGAACCTTAGTGATTAATTAATGGACAGCGGAACGAACTTTGTAGTTTATTATTAATTTCTTTTTTTTTTTTCTATTTATCAATTTATGGACCATTGGTTTACCCTACAGGTTACATCCTGCTCATTCTTTACCAGTTGGATTTTAGAATGACATGCCATACTACTCACTGCATGTTTTGTTGGATTTCGTGAATCACAGTTTTTGACATTAGAGACCTAATTCAGATAAGTTGTTTTTTTAAATTTTTTTTTGATAAAACAGATAAGTTATTTTCAATTTTGATAACATGAAACCTTATCTTTAGAATGTACAGCTATTGTCTAGAACCATCTCTTGTTTCAAGTTGTGCTTCTGTTAAGTTTAACTAATGATATTTCTTCTTGTAACTTCACAGCCAATACGCGGACTTGGAGTTTCAAAAGTAATTGACTCTAGGAATAAAAACTTTAGCGAAGGTGATCTTGTTTGGGGAAGAACTGGGTGGGAAGAATATAGTCTAATTGATTCGCCCCAGTCTCTGATTAGGATACAACACAAAGACGTGCCTCTTTCATATTATACCGGTATACTTGGTAAGTTGTCTTCTCCAATTGTGTGTGTGCAAGTGGTAAGGAAGAGGGGAGAGGGGCTATATTTCCAGATGAGTACCAATACCAACTGACCTAGGCACCACTGAGAACAGGTAGTTAGTAGTCTATGTACTTTCCATTGACTTCTGTGCAGCTGCCAGAGACTGGGTGACTTATACAACACAGAGAACCTGAGAATACTTGCCTATAATTCATGCTTACAAATTTAAAACCACTTTTGCTCATAGACAAGGATAGTAAGAGACAGAATAAATTGATTTAACATAAATGTTACTAGTTACACAACCCTTACAACTATTACAAAGGATTGTAACCCACTTAAATCACTAACATGGTCCAAAATCATGTTATAGAGAAGTATACAAAGCAACTAGTTAAATTTGTGATGATTTTCTTAAACATCTAGGTACCTGAAACACATGCAAACAAGGTGTAGTACTGTAGTATGTTTACAAGACATATGTCTATTTTGATGCATGCCATTGTGACTGTAGCTTTGCTTGAATGCTTAGACCAGATCAAACTGGAGTATGAACCATCATATCTTGAAGTCAGATTTTTTGTTTTTTGTTTTTTTTTTGGAAGAAAGCCAATCAGCTCATTCATTTTCTTAGGTCTTAGTTGTCTTGGATATCTAAAGTTTTATTTTAAGAACCAGTTGCTAGAACTGCATTCCTATGGTAGTTTTAGTAGTGGAAGATTCGAAAATATTGTAGTAGTTTTGTTATATGCACACAACTTTGACCCCTCTTCTTACATGTAATACTTCATTTTATACTGTTAAGTACATAATTTATTATTTCATATTAAATCTATGGTAAATGAAGTAGCTATAGAATAGATTTATATTTATTGGTTACAAAGACCATTTTTCATCTTTGTTTTATGTTTGATTCTGCTTGTTGCTTAAAGTTCTTCCAAAATAAACATTATATATAGGTATGCCTGGTATGACTGCTTTTGCCGGGTTTTTCGAGATTTGTGCCCCTAAGAAAGGGGAGAGTGTATTTGTATCAGCTGCATCTGGAGCAGTAGGTCAACTTGTTGGGCAGTTTGCGAAGTTGATGGGTTGCTACATTGTTGGAAGTGCAGGAAGCGAAGAAAAGGTAAGTCCCAATGAAAAGGATGGTATACTATGGAATCCTTTCTTTCAAAGCAAAGAAAAAATGTTTTATTTTTAAGATGAAATGTCCATTTGGACTTATCACTAAAGATAACTTTAATCTTATACTTCAGTAGTCAATTTTATGATAATCTAACCAGTAACCATTGATTGCAAGATCACAAAAGCATACTTTTTGTAAAATATGCAACACCAGTGAAATTTCAAGTCACAACTTGTGTAGCATTCATTTAAGTGCATCATTATTATTTATTATTTTTTAAATATATTTGTTATTATCAATTCTGTATCGAAGGTTGATTTGCTCAAGAACAAGTTTGGCTTTGATGAGGCCTTCAACTACAAAGAAGAAACTGACCTGAATGCTGCTTTGAAAAGGTTAGTGGTTATCTATTTTCTAAATGAATAAATTGTGTTTCATTTAGCGAAGGCTTGGAATACATAGACATATATGTGGCTTGAATTTCTGAGGGCTTCCTCCATGGATTTTTTTTCTTTTTTGGCAAGACAGAGGAGCCTTCTTTGGATTAGTGGACATACTAAAAATGATAGGATTAGAAATAATTGTATTAGAGAAGTTGAAGTAGCACCTATCAAAGAAAAATTGGTTGAAACGCATTTTAGGTGGTTTGGTCATATATAAAAGAGGTCATGAGAGACTCTTGTAGAAAGGTTATATTAAATGGAAGATAGTCTTATAATTAGAGGAGAGGGAGACAGAAAGAGAAAATGAGAAACTGTTGAGATGGATTTAACTATTACTAACCTAACTAAGTAACTATAGAAATGAGTTATAAGATAGAATACATTGGTGTAACTTGATCTATGCAGCCGACCTCACTTTGTGTTGTTGATTTTTTTTTAACGAGGGCCTTTGTGTATTTTATCTCAGCTAATCACATTAGGCAATGTTCCCCCGTCTAAGTCTTGGCTTATACCCCATTTAAGATTGGAGTCGGTTAACCTGCTATTTTTGTCCTGTGTCTTGTACCCCACCATGACCTAATAAAAAAATGTAAGACTAAGTTTGGATGGAGGATAATGTTTCTACTTGACTTGCCCATAAATAACATATATTTATTTTATTTAATTAAGCCCAGAGTCATAAAATATTTATATTATTTAATTAAGAGAATGTAACTCTTCTTTCTGAAAGGAAGTCACTCCCTTTCTTAAAAAGAGTTAGGTTGTCTTCCTAACAAGAGGTGCCTATCTATAAGAAGAAAAGGTTCCTCTACCTTTTCCACTCCATATAATCTGTTCGTTGGACAATAAATATAAGTGAGACACTAGATGCCTAGCTATTCTTAAACGATACCATGATTTAGTCTAAGGCTATACTGAGTGCTTTGCCTTGCCTTGGTTTCTTTGACATCTCATGGCCTTTGACATTTAGTCCTAATGCAACTGTTAATGATAAATTACTTGTTGAGCAAAGTGCTTTCAAGTACCTGATGAACCAATCTTCTAAGCAATAAACTAAGACACCTCACTCCCTTCTAAGAAGAATGAGGCAAAGGAGGGTTTGAGGGTGATTCCCTCCCTTAGAGTTAACATAGCACCAATCTGAGAAAAATTACGCCAATGTTACTCTGACTTTGCAAGTAAACAACGCTTTCACAATTGGTTTGGTTGGCATGGCCAAGTGTCACCTGCCACACTCAACTTAAACAAGGTTGGGAATGTCATGAAGGGTGATTCTCATCATCCTTTTCTTGGGAATAGTTTTAAGGAGTGGCCTGGTAAGTGAAGGTTGTTTGTGCTTAAGCACGATCATTCTAAGTAAGATAGATAAAAATTTAGTATGTAGTAAATAATTGAATTCAATTCCCTCTTCCCTAACTAAGTTAGCCTCGCGAACTACTTCTTAGCCTTTTCAAAGAGTTAGCCTCGTAGCGTTGACTAGTCTGTCCTACTATACATAATAAATAATTGACACCCGTATTCATATCAGCATTCTCCCGGTGTACTCATCCATTATTTCTCACTTCCTTAATTATAGCCCATTACTCAACTCATTATCCTATTACTGAACATGCATACAATTACTCACCTTTTTAGGATATAGCCTACTTAGTGAGTAATTGTTACTCTTAACCCTCACTATAAATAAATAGACCATTGTATCATATATTTCAAAGAGACAAAGAATGCAGTGTTAGGAAAACTTATGCTCGGAAATTCTTGGTGATTTTTGAGAACTCTTGAATTTTCCAATAATCTCTATAGATTTTAGCATTCCTTTTGTTTTATTCAATCTCAATAAGAAAGTAATTTATTTACTAACATTTAAACTCTTGATTCTTCTGTACTTTTCAAATTCAAACCCCTCGAGGCCAAATGATTTTTATCAAACCATTCGAGGTTCTCCTTTTACTATCTTTTTCTTAATATTGAAGATTTTGGAGGAGAAACTATTAATTTACCATGATATCATAAATTATTATTTTTTAAAAAAAATTCTAATATCGGTAAACTTCATCATTTTAATTGTTCATTTGTTTGAAAGATAAACACATTAAAATTTATTAATAAATAATTAGTTTATCTGTTTTTCTTTTTTCTTTTTTAATTGTTTATTTTCTTTTTTGATTAAATATTTAAATACAAGAAAAGACAAACCATTATTTAACAGCTTTTGTACAATAATATCATACTTTTATTTTCCAAATTGTTGAATGCCTTTCTTCGAACGCTCTAGGAAGGATGGTGAAAGAGGGAGGCATCGTCATTGCAAAATTCAATGTCAAATGTTATAATGCAATATCTTTTATCAATAAACAGATTTTCAATGTGTTAGTTTGCCAGAAGAGACAAGATAAGAATCAGATGCAGGGAAGGAATAATTTACAAAAAAAAGATTGTGTTACTTTGCCAGGCATTTTCCTCGGGGTATTGATATATACTTCGAGAATGTTGGAGGAAAAATGCTTGATGCAGTGTTACTCAACATGAGGAACCATGGTCGAATTGCTATCTGTGGAATGATTTCACAATACAACCTTGATAAGCCTGAAGGTGTACACAATTTAATACATCTTGTAAGCAAACGGATTCGCATGGAAGGATTCCTGGTTCTTGATTATTATGACCTTTACCCGAAGTTTTTGGAGATGGTTATTCCCCGCATCAAAGAAGGGAAGATTATTTATGTGGAGGACATAGCCGAAGGCATTGAGAGTGGCCCATCAGCCCTAATTGGCCTCTTCACAGGTCGCAATATTGGTAAACAAGTGGTAGTGGTCGCTCGAGAATAATTTTCGCCAGGTCAGACGGCTGAAGCATGTCACTATACCTTAGTTATGCTTGGTGAGAACACGCCTGGTTACATGGCTTAGAACTTGCACGGATGGTTTCGCCTTTTTTTTTCTTTTTAATTACAATAACAAAAAGTAATTTAAATATCATGTACTGTTGCTTGTAGTATCAGGACTTACTTTTAAGCACACGACTATTTTTCTAGGTATTGCAAAATGATAGTTCGTCACGTTTTAAGAAAACTACGATTTTTTTTCTTTGCACAGGAAAGTTAAATGTTAACTTGTGAACGGTGAACCAATCGAATTGTATTAGTTTGGAGAAAAACGTAGTAGTTAGTTATTACTAGCATAATCAAGATAATCATAGTGAAATTGTTTATAACAATTTAAAAAAAAAAAATTGCAACAGCACGAAACTATTTTGGCGTAACAAAATTTATAGATAACTAAAATATTTTGTTAAGCATCTTAAATTAATTTTTCAGTATATAAGGGAAATCATATTTTATTCTTATAAATTAAAATTTAATTATAAAATTTGTATGTAAACTATGTTGAATTTTGGATTAAAATAAATAATTAAATCTAAATTAAAATTAAATGCAAATGACCTATTGTATTGGCTTTTTTTTTAATCTCAATTAGATGTAACTTCCTAGAGATTGTTAATTATAGAAGAAATAATTTCTTGCAGCCAATTTTAATTGCCTTTGACGTTTTCATTTTAATTTAAAGTTAGTGTTTTATTTTAATATTTTAAAATACATGTATCAATGTTATGGTCAAGGCTAAATTTAGGAAAGTCCTCTAATTATAATCAATGGATGAAAAAAACAACAACGGTGGTTCATGTTATAATAATGCAAATTGTGTTGAAGAAACGTAACCTAGTTAAAGATGATCATAATATTTATATTATTTAAAAATTTATAAAAAAAATTTTGTTAGATTTGAGTTTGGATTTGAGTATAATGATACTTTACACAGGCATAAACATATTTTATATAAATTATTTAAATATTAATTTTATATTATATATATATGTATATATATTTAATTTATTCTATTAAAAAAAATATTTATATAAAATTTAGTTTAACTTTAATATAAATTTATAAATTATTATATTTAATAATTGTATAAGTATAAATTTGTTAAAATTTTGATTATATATTTAAAACTTACATAATATAATTGATGTAACTTATATTTTGTAATAAATTTATATATATATAAGTCATAATTTAAAGAAAAAAATAATTAGTTTAAATTTATTTTAGATAAATAAATTAAAATTCAAGTATTCAAAAATTTTACAAAATTTAAAAAAAATTAATTTTGTTACCCGTTCAAGTTCGAATCCAATACAGAGACTACAATACCTTACTTATACTTTGTCCTTGATCATCCCTAACTCTCCTATCACTCCAATCACCTTCTATTTTACATTCTGCTTGTTTAAATGTAATACTCTGCTATCACTCCATTTAAATGTTTTTCTTCTCTTCTTTGTCCCAGATAAGTCTTCATTTTTTATTAGCGAAGATTTTTCTTCTACCCTTATTTATAGGAGTTTTTCCTCTTCTTCTCTTTTTGAAAGATATTTTAAAGATTTACAACATCTCTAAATTTATATTTCAGTTTATCTATTGGAATGAAGAAAATTATTTAAAAGTTGATTTCTTCAAAAAGAGATGAGACGTGTTAATTCTTAGTCAAGATCTTCAAATTTTCTTCTTCATGTCTAAAAAATATTGTAATTTTAGTAAGGCAAGTTGTATATATTTTTATTTAAAATGATGTGGGAGATTTGAGTATCGTCTTTAGCCTAGGATTTAGTTGAGTTTCCCCAATTATCTTGTTTTAGTAGTGCAAAACTGTGGCTTATTGTTTTTGTTAGCGTTTAGTCTAAGATTCTTATTTCTTTTGGTTTAGCAGTCAAAAGAAAAAAAAAGAAAAAAAGAAAAGAAAAAATGTAGATGCAAAAGCAACCGTAAATGTAAGGTTGTGCTGGAAGTTTGTAAGAAATCAACCAAACTTGTATCCACCCCTCTCATAAAACAGAAATTAAAGAGTGCCACTATTGTTGAAAGTGGGATTGAGAGCTTGAAACCAAGATAAGAAAGGATATCCTCATCAAAAGAAATCAGAAAACCCTTTCAATGGTTTTAGATAGTTTTCTCTGCACCTATATCTCTTGTATTTACAAGAGATTTTAACCCGTTTAAAATGATATTATTAAGAGTTAGAATTTAAGACATGCTCCTTGACCACTGAACCAGGGAGTTTCGAAAAGCCACCCTTGCTACCTGCTTGTTTCTAGACTGCGAGAGTGGAAAAGAGGGTTCAACTATATATGCTTGAAGGAGAGTAACAATGCTCTGGATTTTATGGCTTATCTTGGTCATAAGCACTGCTACGAGCGGCCCACACTCCTCGCATAGTCTCATTGCTCCTTGGCTTCTTTTTCTTTGGTTCTTTGTCTACCAAAAAAAATTTATGACATGCTTCACTTCACCATGCTTCACAAAACCTTCCCTTCAGTGATTGTTCTGAGAAATAGAGTTTGAACTTAGGAAGTAAAAAACAATCAAAGAATTAGAAGAGGTGAAATATTTTAAGTAATTTATAAGAAAGATAAAAAAAATTTAAATCTTTACAAATAAAATAAGTTCTTACTAAATTCAAAATTTTATAAATTCTCAAAAAAAATTAAAAGACTTTGTGTTTAAATTAACGATGAGAATTAGTTTGACACAACTAATTCTTGTAGTTGAAGTCCATGAGAGCCTTTAAAACTAAAAAAAGAAAAAAAAAATAGTAAAATGTCACGTGATAAAAAAATATAGGATTTAAGCAAGGTCTTGAGTTTAAGTCTTGTGTATGAAAAAAATTTTATTTAAAAAGTTCTATTTTTAATATAAATTTTTTATAGTTCGAGTTAAATTAGTTAAAATTTAATAGGTTATTCTACATAGTTTCAATCCAAAATCATATAAGGTTTAACATTTTAATTTAGACGATAAAAATCTTAGTTGTCATGGTAGGATAAAAAATCCAAGTACAACTTGAGTCATCTCTTATCCAATTTCGAATGAGATTAGAACAACTTATGTTTGAAAGATAAAGAGAAAAAAAGAAAAGAAAGAATTAAAAGAAAATAGAAGGAAATAAAATGTTAAGACTTAAGAGATAATTTTATTTTTGAGTTTTTTTTAATTTTTAAAATTTAGATAATTAAAATTATTAAAGAGAGAGGATTAATAAGGATTAACACAAAATTATTTTAAATTTTCTTTCTATCTCATTTAATTTCTATATTTCATATCTCATTTTTTACATATTTATTTTTTATTCTTTTTCATTAATCTAACTATTAAACATAAAAATACAAAAAATAGTAATCTAAATTACAAAACAATAACATAAAATAAGGGATAGAACAAATAAAAAAAAGTTACATAATAATGTTATAAAAAAATAAAAATGACTCATAATACCATCAAAAATTACTTTTTTTTTTAATTGTATATTTCATTTATTTCATTTTATTTTATTTTATTTTATTTTATTTTGCCATGAAGTGAAAAAGTAAAGGAAGAGCTGGGAGCAAATCTCTAGAAGTTGCATATATTTGAGTAGAGTTGTAACTTGGAATTGAGAGTTTCGTTTTTGATAAAAATGATTAGGAGAAAAATATAGGCAAGTAAAAATAGACAAATAGAAAAAGGGTTAAAAATTAAACTAAAATTTTTTTAAAAAATACAAACTATTTCAAACCCTTTATTTCCGAACTACTCGAAACTATTCCATCCCATCCAATTACATTTAAATTATATTAATCTCAAATCATCCTTTTAATTATTTTTTATTTTTTATAATCTAATTAAGAAAAAAAGATATTGACTTATATTAATATATATATATATATATACATGCTATGTCATTTATATCAATAAAAAACGTTATAAAAAATAATAATAGGAATTAACAGATTTAACTATAGTGACTAAATTATACTAATTAAAAGTATAATAAATAATTTACCTTTGTAATAAAAGTAGAAGAATTAAACATCTATTTTAACTGAGAGAAAATTTTCACAGGAGGGACAAGGGAGAACGTAAAAGTAGGTGTAGAGTAGACCGGGAATTAGGATTGCCGCGTTCAAACGTCGACATGTATTATTAGACGTAGAAAAGAACGGCTTCATCGCGGGCGTGTGGAAACAAAAGCTTTTGACAAGAAAAAATCACTCCCTCAATATCTGTCCCCGTCTGTCATACAGCTGCTAACGCACTAAGTCTATATCTGGTCTTTAGGATATCAGCCAGACCTCCGGTTTGAGGGAGATCTAATATTCCAATCCTGTCTTCGTCTCTCCTTCATCCGGCCAAGTTCTCTATCCCAAACATACATATATACATACATGTAATCCGTCCAACCTTTTTCAATTCGCACCCTTGTGCGCTTGAGATTCGATCCCGAGGAAGCCATGGAAAACATTGCCGCGCAATTGAAGCACGGCATCTCGCGCCAATTTTCAACCGGCTCTCTGCCAAGGAATCTGAGCCGGCAGTTTACGCGGCAGTCGTCCCTGGATCCCAGACGTAACAATATGAGGTTCAGTTTCGGTCGTCAGTCATCACTCGATCCGATTCGCCGCAGTCCGAGTCATGACAGTGACTTAACGGTGCCAGAGAACCTCGACTCCACGATGCAGTTGCTGTTCGTGGCCTGCAGAGGGGACGTGAAGGGATTGGAGGATTTGCTGAATGAAGGCATTGATGTTAATAGCATTGATTTGGATGGCCGCACTGCGTTGCATATCGCCGCCTGTGAAGGACATGTGGAGGTTGTAAAGCTCTTGCTGAGCCGCAAGGCTAATATTGATGCTCGTGATCGTTGGGGCAGTACGGTAATTTTCCTTTTCGTTTTTGTTCCGCCTCTTTCCCTTGCTTGCAAATGCTCCATAGTCTATGAACGAGAGATCCATATTGTTTTTCATTTTCATTTGGGAGAAATTGTTAATACATGGGCAGGCTGCTGCTGACGCCAAATACTATGGAAATACAGAAGTTTACAATATATTGAAGACCCGTGGAGCCAAAGTGCCGGTATCATATAATTATTTACATACACTCATAAGTCTATATCTATATCTATATATTTCGTAATTAGACACTTATTAATTAATCGTTGATGCCGTTAGAAAACCAGGAAGACTCCGATGTCTGTTGCAAATCCTCGTGAAGTCCCAGAATATGAACTTAATCCCTTAGAACTCCAGGTCCGGAAGAGTGATGGTATCTCAAAGGTATGGTTCTTTTTTTATTTAACACCCTTTCCTCTTGATAGATTGTTGGTAATTATAGTCAGGGTTTTGCATATAGAATTGCAACTGAGACAAATTTTCTGAGGAATTTGCTTTCAAATTGGTCAAATATCATAATTTGCAGTGTCATATTGTTTTAGTACTGTGTGACAAGGCATGAACTGTTTGCCGTGCATTAAATTTTGAGCTGCAGTGATCTGTTTGCTTTGAATTTGATGCTTTTTGAAAGTTGAATTTTCTGTCTTTGTTTTCCTGTTAATTTTTGTTGTTTGAGTTTTTTTTAAGCGTTTACTGATAATGGGTGCGTAAAATTAGCTAAATAATGATACATGATAAAATTACTTGCTTATGTGGCTTTCCTCTCATCTTTGATTTATCTCTCCACAGGGAACATATCAAGTAGCTAAATGGAATGGCACAAAGGTTGCAGTAAAGATCCTTGATAAGGACAGTTATTCGGACCCTGATAGCATGTATGTATAAATCTCAGCAGTC
Organism: Senna siamea; assembly: GCA_031216115.1. Taxonomy (NCBI): domain Eukaryota; kingdom Viridiplantae; phylum Streptophyta; class Magnoliopsida; order Fabales; family Fabaceae; genus Senna; species Senna siamea. Next base: position 31,028,585 of record CM062362.1, on the reverse strand, counting down.
ATATCTTTGTACGATTGTCTGTATGATATGCTTCTTGCCACCTTGCCAAAAGATTGATGGTTCTCCTGTGTGGCTCAGTTTTTGGTTGACTCCGTGTCAATACTTTTCACCTTGATTTTTTAATCAAGTGTTGGCCTAAACATCCATTTGTTTAGACAATTAATTACATAGCAATGGCACTAACTTAGCATTTTCTATAATTCACGTAGAAATGCTTTCAAAAATGAGCTCACTTTATTGGAAAAGGTACGACATCCTAATGTGGTGCAGTTTGTTGGAGCTGTCACCCAAAATATACCCATGATGATAGTTTCAGAATATCATCCTAAGGTAACCTTACACTCCTTTCCTCTCTATTAGTCTGTGCCTTTGAGAGAGAGAGAGAGAGAAGGTGCATACATCAAACAAGGTGGAGTGAGAGAATGCACGAATGCTGGTGCATCTTAGTGAGATGAGAAGATTTACTAGCAATTGCAGTGATGTGGCCCTATGTTTTATCTTGGGACTGAAAGTGGAAAAGGAATCACTGAATGATAAGGCCATCTTTAACCTCTTTATCCCTGCATAAGTAAGCTGATAAAAAATTAACTATACCTTGTTTTCTATTCCTTGTAGTCTTTTCCCAATTCATAATGTGTTTTGTGTTTTAAATTTTCACTACTTTTAAAGTTTCTTATCACTCTATTGTTCCATAATTTAAATTGATAAATGAGATCAAACCTTTACTTTTCCCCTTGTATTCTGTCGTCTTTACTTTGAAAACCTAATGGAGTACAAAAATAAGCATATCTTCTAAATGATGTCTATTGACATCAATAAGCTGATTTTTGTCTCTGGACAATCCATCCGATAGTACTAGTTTTTGCTTAATGATACATGTATGACACTGAACATTCCGAGTACCATTATTGTTATCCCAATGAAATTTTTAGAAGTTACTTATGTAGGTTGTAGCCTTCCTGAATTTTAGGATAGAATGACTATTCAGTGTTTTTTCCCTCCTTTTAAAGAGTGGGATCCTGTGTTGGGACATATGCACTCTCAAAAACAAAAAGTAGATAGAAAAGAAGGAAAAATGACGAAAGAGTTGGTGTATGTAGATTCTGTCAGTTCAGAGAAGTCAATACAGATAATTTTGATATTCTTTTGGAAAAACTGTATTTCTTGTAGAGTGTATTGTGTCTGAATCACTTTTCAGTGCTTATAAATGTCGAGTTTTCAGGGTGACTTAGCAAGCTACCTACAAAAGAAAGGTCGTCTGTCCCTGTCAAAAGCTCTACGGTTTGCTCTTGATATTGCTAGGCAAGTTATCTTTTTCAAAATCATGTGGATCTTACATGTTTCATTCTCACTTATTGTATATACTCACTGATTTCCTGACTCTGCTTTTGGTTATTTTCTTAGCTTGATAAGTTTACAATGCAGTAAATGATTATACTTTTATTGGACGTTCTGTCAGGTTGTTTATATATGACATTTTGGTCAATTTCTTTTTAGCAGGGGCATGAACTATCTTCATGAATGTAAACCAGATCCAATTATCCACTCTGATTTAAAGCCAAAGTAAGACAACTTGATACAAAAGTTAATTTGATATGATTGTGAATTTAAATTTGATTTCTTTCATTGAGATTACTGTTCCTTTAATATATGACATTTTGGTAAGGTGCCAGAAATATTTTGCTGGATAATGGAGGGCAGTTGAAGGTAGCTGGATTTGGTATGATAAGATTGTCAAAGATTTCACCTGACAGAGCAAGGCTGGTGCAGCCTGGGGCTAATATTGACCTTTCAAGTAAGTTTCTATGTATATTGAACATTTTTTTATCACTGAGATTTCTTTTGTCACTAATAGATAGGTAGTTCTCTGTCTTCCGTAACTTATGCTGTTGCATTAAGATTCAGCTTACTAATAATTGTTTGAACACAGTATGTGAATGTGACAAAAATTTTCTTTTCAGGTCTGTTGCATACACTTTAAAATTGGATATGAAAATTAAGTTCAGCATTTTTATTGAACATATAATGAATTTAAGCTTGCTGGAAGACGGCTAGAAAAGGGGGGAGGGGATTTTGTTGAAAAGTCCTTTTTTGAGGATACGGAGGTTGACTATGCACACACTTTACCTGCATGTTGTTGATGGAGGAGCAATCTGTTCTGACTAAATTTGTTATTGTTTAATTTTCTTGAGTTTCAACTAAATTTGTCTTAAGTATTCTCATGACTAGCATGTGACCTTTTAATGCATTGTGGGCTTAGTTTAGATGGGTATTGTCATCATTGAGCTAGGCTCATACATATATTAGAAACCCAGTCTAAATAACCTTAGGACTATTGTATCCATCTATGTTGGGTTGTTTTCTTGTTTAAGTGATTCCTATACCCTAGAACCCTAATTCTTTTGTTCCAACATCAATATCCCCCTATTCTTTACCCTAAAACTTCCGTTCTCTCTCCATCAATGGTATTGTTTACCCTTTTTAGGTTTTAACCTTTCATCTTATGTTACCTTTTGATCAGGGGAAATGGCTGTTATGTTGGGTATGCCATGACATGGCATATCAATTGGTTATGCTCGATCAATCTCTAACTGTTTTCTTTTGTTTTCTCCTTTAAGATAGGTTTGTCTATTATCTTTTAGTACATTATGAGCGTTGGCTGTGAATAATTTTGTTCCTGGAAAATGATGGATAAGGATTGAGAAAAATGCAGTTCATGGAGAGGACAGCATAAAATAAATATCTGGTAATGAACCAAAAATTAAAAATAAGAAAAAAAAGGTCAACTTGCAAAGCCACAAATGATTATTCACAACTAGTAAAACTCTGTATAGCACAACTGAATACCATCTATAGATTCTGAATTTGGCCTGTTTGCTGGTTTCTTTTGTTCAAAATCTGGTGTTCTTGCCCGTTATAGACAACAGGAGAAAATGCAACTACAATATACTGCTTTGCTTTAAATAAACAGTTCAACTCCTTTTGAGTAATTTGTGCAATTGGTGTTGATGTCTATGTGTGGAAGAATACCATGCTTTGTGTGTCAAATATGCAACAGATTCCCCTTCTATCCTAAACTAATGGCCCTGAAGCCAACAAATGCATAGGAAGGATTTGTATACTGGTGTTCTTTCCATCTTGTCTGTTGGGGAGAAGTTTTATTCGAAGTATAAGTATTACTGATTTTGTTTAAAGAAGAATTTGATTTGAACTGAGAGAGCCTATAATAAAAAATTTCAAACTTTTTGTAAAAGGACTATTATTTTGAGACAGAAAAAGTAAGTAACAGGGACATTCATTTTGGGACAGATTAATACTGTAATGTTACTGAAAATAACTATCTATATAAATCAGATGAAAAAGGTAAAAGTCTCCAGAGTTTCTGCAAAACTCATCATCGTGGTTCAATCTATGATTTGACTTTATTCATTGTAGGCTTGTACGTGGCACCAGAGGTTTACAAAGAGGATATATTTGATAGAAGTGTGGATGCATATTCTTTTGGTCTCATTGTATATGAGGTACTTATTTTCACAAAAAAAAAATACTAGTGTTATTTATTTTGACCTTTAAAATGATCAGATACGTAGTTTACTATATCTTCTCTTGATATTTGTATTATGCCCCTCATAGTCTCGCTTAGTGATCTTGGAAGTTGGGAATAATTTCAAAATATAGTGGTTTTTTAAGACTATTTATGTGCTCAAGCTTCAAGGAAAAAATTTGATGTTTTTTTGCAAGCATTCATGGCTCAGACGGAGTGGTGTTTTCACTTGGGGGGCATTTAGTTTTACTGAATATATCACTCTGACGGCTGATTATGGTATATCATTCTGATGGCTGATTATGATATTTTATTAGAAAGTGCCATCAATTCTCTTTTGTTATATTTCTTTTATGGGCTCAGATGATAGAGGGTATACAGCCTTTCCAACCGAAGCCACCAGAGGAGGCCTTGAAACTGATGTGCGTAGAAGGAAAAAGGCCACTATTCAAGATCAAAACAAAAAGTTATCCTCCAGATTTAAAAGAGTTAGTCAATTTCTCAAAGGATAGGGCATCAAATTTCACTTTAGTTTGAAAGCTGTGTAACTACCATGCATGTATGCAGGTTGATTGAGGAATGTTGGGATCCAGAGCCTGTTGTCAGGCCGACATTTTCTGAGGTCATCGTGCGATTGGACAAAATTGTTGCAAACTGCTCAAAACAAGGATGGTGGAAAGATACTTTTAAGCTTCCTTGGTATGTTTCTTTTACTGAGTAACTTTTTCACCACAATTCTGCAAATTAGTTGCCTTGCGGACATAGTGAAATAAAATAATAACGAGGTTAGCCAGGAAGGGTGTAAAATTGTAGATGTTTGCTAGATGTTATTTTATCTGTATGCTTTAAATAGAATGATGTATCTGGTGCGTACCAGAGGAGTTTGCGGGTAGAATTTGGTCAGTAGTGGAGTGAGTATTAAGGTTGTTAATGCCTTCCTGCGTGACTTGACCCGGGAGGAGGCTCAAATCCAGTGGATGGCTGAATGGACAATGTTTTCTTTTTGGTTGCAAGCTTATCTGAATAGAATTAGAGCTTCAGCTTTTATCTTGATCAAGAATCATATTGCACTGTGTTAGAACAATAGAGGCGACAATAAGTTGCAATAATTCATGAAGAAATGAATCCTTAGCTTCAGCATGTTTTTCTTATAGGTCTTGTGCTGTGTCTGTGATGAGCGAGGGATGTTTTCTTTGGGCCATCTTAGTTGGATTTTTAGTGTTGCGAAGAAGATTGTTATCAATTGACTAATTCTTGATATACTTTTATCCTTTCTTGTTGTATTCTTAACACGCGATACCATGTGCATATTCCATTATGTGCAGGAAATAATACCAACTACCAAGGAATAAAGACACGGTTTTATCCTCGGAGTCAGTTACTGAGCTTCATGTTGTACTGTCAAAAATCATTGCGATTAATAACATTAAAACTCGCACAAGATTAACTGAGCTTCGATATGTCGAGAAATTGAACTCTCGGACTTAATTCTCTTCTCCGTAGATGGTTTGGAAAAGCACACCTATGTAAAATGTGCCTCTACCGAATAATGTATTCTCTAATATTTATTCTTCGACTACTTTGCAATTGATATCCGTATTTTATTCTGTTTGGACAGTGTGTTTTGTGGATTACATGAAATGGTGAGTTCTTTTTCTCAACATTCTAAATGTTCACAAATAATGACTTTTAATTCAGTTTGAGGAACTCGAAATAATGAATAGGAATTGTTAAGGTGTGGCTCTAGCAGTAAGCAAGTTTTGTAATGTTAGAAATCCCAATTCACAAAAACAAAAAAAATGTGGGAAGAGATAGTCTTAATATTTTGTACCTTTTTCTATTTTTAAAGTTTGGGATTATTTATAATTTCATGTTTTTTATTAATTTTGTCTTAAATATTTACATATATTCTTAATATTGTTTTAATTATTAATGATATTTAAATAAATAACGAATTTAGCTTAATTATTAACCTTGTGGTTCAATTATCATAAAAAAAAATGCTAATATAAAAATAAATTAGTCAAATGGATATTTATCTTGATAATAATGATGAAACAATTTTATTTGTGATCTTTTTAAAGAGGAAAAAGGTAATAAGTAACAACTCTAAATTTTATGAATAAGAAAATATTTTCGCCAATATAACTCCATTATTTCCTGGCAGCCTTGCAATTCCTGGATTAATTCTAATTTACCCTAAGAATGATTGGCCGAAATTTAACTTAAAAGTTTACCAAAAATCTCGTACATTTGCAATCTTATGCGAAATTTCTTCTATTAATTTTTTTATCTAAAATTTTATTAGTAATTATTCTTTCCTTTTTTTTTTTAATAAAAAACAACTAAACTTAAAATATTCCAGAGTAATACCTTCTAGCCTGATATTCCATTTCCAACGCAGAAGTAATTGCAGCACGTCTTCCTCAATGATAATCACTCTCACCATTATCATCGCAAAAGTTGTTAAAAATTCTTCAACATTAGTTAATAATATTATATTAAGTACTAATATTTTATTATTTTTTTAATTTTTATATTATATAAGTTTCTTAATATAAAATAAGAAAATATAATTAAAAATTATTAATTAATACACAAATAACATAACATATACACATAAAATTTTTTCCGAATATCATATATCACTGCTTGGAACCACGTATGCATCTTTTCAATGTTGAAAAAAATAAAATTTAAGTCAAAATTAAAAGACTAAGAATGTGTGTTAACTTCTTATAACACATTATTGTTGTCTACTACATTAAATTGCATAGTAAATTTACTTTAATATAATATAATTATACAATAAGTATTAAATATCTATATTTAAATAATAAAAATGAAATAAATTTATGATTTTTAACTTCAAATAATAATATTGAAATAATAATTTTTAAAATATATTTTTCAATAAATTATTATTTTTTAAAAAATATTATCTTCAAAGATATTTTAATTAAAATAAATAGAATTGTATTTTTTCATTTTTTTATTAAAAAGAAGTATTATTTTTTTGAAATAAAAGAAAGAAAAAGAGAGGTTAACTTAATTTACATAACCTTAAACCTCTCTAGACTCTCATCTCCACCTCAGCTGCTGCGCGGGCTGAGACCCTAACAAATTGCACATGCCCCTCTCCCTTTGTTCCCTACTATCTCCCATTTTCATTTGTGCGAAACCTCGGGTTCCGACTCTTCATATAAATTGTAAGTGTATGACCCTGTCGTCGACTTCATCTTAATTCCATATAATGGAATCTATTTAATAAAATTTCCTTTGTATTTCTGCTTCCTTCACTCTAATCAGTTTGCAATAGCCACTTGATTCTTATTCACAAGAGATGCTCGTGAATATAGTTGGATTCAGCTTCATTGCTAGAAGCTAAACCTGTCTATGCAATTGCTTATTTTGTTAAAAGACCTTTGCCTTTGTTTCCTGATGTGATGATATGTCACATAATTTTTTTTTCAAAACCAAAATGCTATATATATAAATACAACTTTGCTAAAGAACAGTTGCAGATTATTGTTTTATCTCTACCTGTTCATATAATAATATTTTTGAAGTGTACTAATTTGATGGCCAATATGTTTTGAATGCTTCCTAGGTACCTGAATTAAATGGTTATTGCTGTGATAATTTCTAGAACAACCATAATTTGTATGAATGAAAAGGTCATGTGAGCTTCTGGTTCAGTTACCTGAACTTCTGATCCATTTTATATTCTTTTGTTTCTGACATTTTTCTGATTGCCACTTCAATCAAATGTCTGAAGAAGCTTAACTGAATGGGGTTTTGACAGATTTCAATGTGTTTTTTTCTCTGAAGAGAACTTACCAAGATGATGGCCTCTAGAGGAATTTTGAGGAGGAGATCTATTGATCATTATTTGCATGCTTCCACCCGTTCAATTATAAGTTCTCAGTGGCATGGTATTGCTAAGGAAAATTTGAGTTCACGTCTTTCACAAACTACTTTGAATGCTTCTACATATTTTAAGCACGTCAAGGATTATGACAGAATCTCATTGTACAAAGAGGAATCATTCAACCTCTCTGGATTGGAACAATATAGAAAAAGATGCTATGAAAACATGAGATCAGGTCCTGGGGATAGTAGATTGATATCTAATACAGTGATGAGGCTCAGATGGATGTCACAATCTTTGCGTAGTCATTCTACTGCTGCAGCTAAACAACCTGAACTAGGCAGTGATGAAGAGGAAAATCATGAAATGATTTCTAAGAAGAGGAAAGAAGCATCTCCAGAGGAGTGTGATCAAGCTGTTGAAGGTTTAAGCACAGCAAAAGCTAAAGCAAGGGCAAAACGATTGCAAGAACCTCAAAAGGTTGCTCAAACCAATTTGAAGCGAATGTGGGCTGTGATTTTGGGGATTGGTCCTGCTTTAAGAGCTGTAGCATCTATGAGCAGGTTGGTATTATTCTTTTATATGCATCTCTCGTATAATATATATCACCATTATTATTTGATATTGGGGACTTTTGGTATGCCAATCCTTACCACAGGGACGACTGGGCCAAGAAACTTGTTCATTGGAAAGGGGAGTTTGTGTCGACATTGCAGCACTATTGGTTGGGTTTTAAGCTGTTATGGGCAGATGTGAGAATCAGCTCAAGATTATTGTTGAAACTTGCTGGTGGAAAGAGTCTCTCTAGAAGGGAGCGACAACAACTGACACGGACTACTGCTGACATTTTTAGGCTAGTTCCTTTTGCAGTTTTCATCATAGTCCCCTTTATGGAATTTTTGCTGCCAGTATTTCTGAAGTTATTCCCCAACATGTTGCCATCAACATTTCAAGACAAGATGAAAGAACAGGTGCTGATTGTGCTGGGTATTGCTAAATCTGTATCAGCTGTTTGTCTGATTTTTGTTATTTTTTTGGGTTTTCTTGATATGTTTTCTCCTGTATTGAAGTTCTCATTGGAAATTATGTGAGTGAGGACTTGAAAAAACCATATATGATAAAGCAGAGTTAAATTTTATCTTATCCCTTTTTCTTAGTTGAAATCATTTTACCCTCTTAACCTTTCGTTCAATATATTATCAATGGAAATACAAATTCTATACTGAAGCCACACTGAGGCTTATCCTGGCCATTGTACTGAAGTCTGAAGTGCCCCATGTAGAAGACAGCTGGGAGGAGTTATAGCAAAGCAAACTGATGCCTATATTGGATTAATCTGCATCTCTGCGTATGAATTGTGCATGATCATGGCCAATATATGATTGTAAAAATGAGAAGCCACTGATGATGATAACCCTGTTTGAAAATTTTTTTAGACACTATTAATTATTAACTAGTTTATATCTATATAAACATTTTACCTTTGTATTTGGAGTTTGCATTTGTATATTATACCTTTTTGTGGCTGTGTAGGATTTGCATTATCAGTTTTACAGTGTTTTGGTCAAATGACTTGCTTAATTGTAGGAAGCATTAAAAAGGAGACTCCATGCAAGGATAGAATATGCAAAGTTCCTCCAGGATACTGTCAAAGAAATGGCAAAAGAAGTTCAAAATTCTCGTAGTGGAGAAATAAGGCAAACAGCCGAAGATCTTGATGGATTTTTGAACAAGGTCAGAAATTCAGTTTGAAGAACAATACATAGTTGTTTTTGTCCACATATTACCCTTTTTCCTGTCTCCCTTATTTATTTTAATTCTTTATGCAGGTTAGAAGAGGTGCCCGTGTCTCTAATGAGGAAATTTTGGGCTTTGCTAAGCTTTTTAATGATGAGCTTACTCTAGATAGTATTAGCAGGTAGATGTCCTAACTTTGTTTGACTTTAACCTACTGTAATTCTAAGACTTGTGGTGGTATCATCAATCATGACCTCTATTGTCTTGATACTGTTCTTAGACCACGATTGGTCAATATGTGCAAGTACATGGGAATCAATCCTTTCGGCACTGATGCATACTTACGTTACATGCTACGGAAACGTTTACAGAGGTAATATGGATTCTCTATTATTTTAAGCAATTTTTGCATGCGAGCACAAATGCTCACACACAAATGGACATGTCCCGTTGGAGTTGCGTGTGCTGCATGCATATATATTTGGTCTCTTTCTTCATAAGCTCTCTATCATCTTCAAAACAATGTAGATGAAATGGGATTTTATGGACATTAAGGCTAGCTCATGCTTTTAGTGTTTAGGTAATGCATGACCTTTTTTGCCCTCACATTCTCAGTTTTAAAAGATAAGATTGACTGTTCATTGCTCTTTTTTTTTCTTTTTGAAATTGGAATTTTTATACATCTAGATTAGCAGAAGACTAGGTTCTTAATTTTTTCTTCACATTGAATTTTTGAGCAGGAGTTCTTTCTTGCTTCCTTTAATTGTCTCTTTATTGTGCACCCTTTATAAGTTTATTATTTTAGCTGTGGACCAGGGAGGAAACAGAGCTGAGACATCAGGCCTGTTCCCGCTTCCTGTCTCTTGACTAAGTTTTATTTAGAATATATTGCTGCAAACTGCCTATTTTGTGTCACATCATTTATTTCCAGGTGGTATAAAAATTATTAGAATTATAACTGCCAAGAATGCAACAGAATAGTTTACTGTTCTACCTTCTGTAGTGCTTGTTCAATTACATTATAAGTCTATTAGACCTTATAATAATCATGTGATACATGCAACATGTTTTTTTTTTCTTTTTTTTCTTTTTTTTTTTCTGGGGTTGGTGGGGGTTAGGATCAAGGAAGATGATAAATTGATTCAAGCAGAAGGTGTGGATTCCCTTTCAGAGGCTGAACTTCGTGAAGATTGTAGAGAGCGAGGCATGCTTGGGTTGCTTTCTGTTGAAGAAATGCGCCAACAGGTTGTGTTAGGAACACTTTGTGCTTCTGTGTGTCCTTTCGTGTACCTAGTGATTGAAGGACTGGTCAAAATTTAACCTCGAATTTGATGAATATAAATGGAACTTTAATATTATTAAATTGTTATCTTCCCTATGCAGCTTCGGGATTGGTTGGATTTATCACTGAATCACTCTGTACCATCATCTCTTCTGATACTTTCTAGGTAATTTTAGGGCTTCCCCACCAAAATATAGAATCAAAGAAAAAGAAAATAGTAAATGCCTACCAAGTATATACATCCTGAGATCTTGCATGATACTCTTTACAGAGCATTTACTGTGTCTGGGAGGTTGAAGCCAGAAGAAGCAGTTCAGGCTACACTTTCTTCTCTTCCTGACGAAGTAGTAGATACTGTTGGTGTTACTTCTTTACCCTCTGGGGATTCAGTCTCAGAGAGGAGGAGGAAATTGGAGTTCCTTGAAATGCAGGAAGAACTAATTAAGGTGTTTATAAGACAATGTCCTTACACTTGTTCTATTAGAAGCTTTTGTGTTGCATTAGAATAATAGTTTATGATATTGCTTTAATTTATCTGTCAGTAATTGAGAGAAATATCAAACAATTGATGAAATGAAAACAAAAAATCATTTAAGGCACCAAAGTATTGTCTGACTTTAATTAATTAGGTTAAAACCTCAGGTTTGAGATGTGCACAGTTCACATCAAGGCCCTTTTCTCAGTTTAAAGACTTAGTATTGATGTAAATTATTAGAATTTGACAGTCTCAATCCAAGTCTACATGGTGGAATGCTGGTTATAATATTTTTAGGCCTTGAGTATGAGTTTGAACGTGGAGGATGTCTTATTTCCAAAATGCCTAAGGTCATTTGGTCTAGCATCCTCACACATTATATTGCCTTTAAACTTTTTTAATTAGCTGATGTAGGATTTCATTTTTCTTCCTTTCCTTTACATTTCCAACACTCCCCTTCGAGTCCAACTGGCCTGACCTAGTTGTGACTTGTCTTTCATTATCCTGGGCTTGTGTTCAATTGAGTCTCAGAGGCCTTAGGTCTCTCTCCTTTTTTTTTTTTGGACTTGTATTCCTTTGAACCTCAGAGGCCATAGGGTTTCAACATTTTATAGGGTTTTCCTCATTGAGCCTTCTAGTTTGGGCTTCAAATCTTAGGTCGGAGGTTTTCAACATCATTTGAGTTTGACTTGTAAGTTGTCAACCCAATCTTTCAAGTATGAGCTCTACATTGAGCTTCCTTAATCTTGGACCTTGGATCTTCATGGGCCGTGAGGCCATTGAGCTATGATATCATGTTAGAATTTGACGATCTTGGTCCAAGTCTACATTGTAGAGTGCTGGTCCATAATTTTGTCTAACTCTGAGTATGAGTCTGAATATAGAGGATGTCTTATTGTCCAAAATGCCTAAGACCATTGGTCTAGCATCCTCACACATTATATAACTTTTAAACTTGTTTTATCTAGCCGAGTAGGACGTCATATTTCATCTTGTCCTTTACATTTCCAACAAACATCAAGTGATTTTTCCTTCAACTAATATGATATTATAACAATGTAGGAGGAGGAAGAAAGAGAAGAGGTAGAGCAAGCAAGAATGGAATCCAAATCTAGTCAAGACAATATGGCATTGAAAGAGATGAATATTTCCACAGCAACAGAAGCACAACAACTTGCTAGAGCCAGAGCATTAGAAAAGCAGGAGCAGCTGTGTGAACTTAGTCGTGCATTGGCTGTTTTAGCTTCTGCATCTGTGAGAATTTGTTGCTTAAAAGCTTTTTTTTTTCCTTCTATAATACCTACTCATCACCATCAAAGCTAATTCATGCACATATTTGTGTTTTTTCTTCTTGCCATTTTGATGGCAGTCTGTAAGTAGAGAGCGTGAAGAGTTTCTGAGGCTTGTTAATAAAGAGGTATTGTAGAATTTCTACTATTTATCATTTGCTTTTACTACCTTAACGTACTGCCTTTAAATTTTTTTCAAAATTTTTTATACGCTGAGGTTTCCACATGCTTTTGAATTGGTACACCTAAATCAGCTGATATTTTCCTAAGTTATTGTCAAAGACCATCTCATCTTAAAAGCTTAAGTTATTAGGAGAGGGCCAAAGAGTTGTTTTTGATATACTATCACTAACACACCTCATGTGAAAGCCTGTAGGCATGAAGAGTTAATGATGCACAGACCAACCATACCTTATGCTGAAACTTAACATATCATGAATAATGTTTAGCCAGGTTTGAATTTTTGACGACTTAGTCAAAGAGGCTTCGATACCATGTCAAAGACCATTCCATCCCAAAAGCTTAAGTTATTAGCAGAAGACCCAATAATGGGTTTCGATAGATTATCTCTAACAATTATATTCACATGGTTTTTCATCTGAAAACACGTTGATGTCGCTTGATTTATGTAGCCGACCCCACCCCACTGAAAGGGCTTTGTTTTTTGTTGTTGTTGTGGTTTTTCATTAAAAAATATATATATATTCACATGGTGTATTTGAAAATTTTCTTATAAAGTAGGAAGGCAAACTATATTTGAAATTTGTAACCAAAAGTTGTCCATTTAGAAGTTTAATAAACATTTTTTTGACTGAATACATATGGCACCCTCATGAACTTTGCTCGTGTACTATTGCTTTGTATGATTCTAGATAGAACTTTACAACAGCATGGTAGAAAAAGAGGGTACAAGTGGTGGAAAAGATGCCTTGAAGGCATATAAAGCTGCACGAGAGGAACATGAGTATACGACTGAGTTGGATGAAGGGGATCAGGTGTCCTCAGCACTCATAGAGAAAGTAAGGCCCATATATCTTTTTGGTCTTAAAAAACCACCAAATCCAACTGTCCATCTTTTCATTTATAATTGATGAAATGCCTTCAGGTTGATGCCGTGCTCCAAAATCTTGAGAAGGAAATAGATGATGTTGATGCAAAAATAGGTGACCATTGGAGACTGCTTGATAGGTTTGTACTTACCCTTTGACTGTGCACTTTTTGTTGGTTGCTTTTGTCTTTTTCAAAGACCACTTCAATGCAAAAAAGCTTAAATTGTTAGGAGAAGACTTAACCATACATGAATGGTTTTATTAATATTTATAATATTCTTAGAGGTTAAAGAGTGGATAAAGCACAGTTAATCATACAATTAAGGGTGTAAATGAATTGAGTTGTTTGTGAACGATTCAGGTTTAGGTTGTTAAGAACTTGGTTATGGCTTACCTTAACAAGCTTGATCAATATATTAAAGCTCATTTCAACAATGAAAGCTAAAAAAAGAATTTGATGTTTTGCTCATTAAGATTGCAAATAGATGAGTCATTTTTTGATATATAATTTTATTACAAGTTATGGATACTCCATTGATACAACATACTGCTTTTTTCATTCGTTCATTTCTGGACTAGTGATGGTTGCTTATTCTAGAACTAGCTAAGGTGTTCCCTATGCTTTTGCTTCTTTCTGATGAACTTAACAATTTATGCATAATTAAAATGTTATATATTTTTTAATATTTTTTTTCATATATACATAAACGTATACAATATAAATGTAAATCTTTTTTAGTTTAAGTATGTGCATACAAGTATATATTATATTCATGGTACTGTTTGTGAAATTCTTGTACTGAGCTCATTGAATAAACATTCCAAGAGGAACACAATTTTTTATCTGATTATAGCTTGGGCTTAAGTTTAGGGGTCATTCTATCTTAAAAGTCAAGCTTGAGCTTACTAAAGCTTCGTTTAGCTTGACTCGATTACAACCTAGTGTTACATTAGTTAGGCTGAAATTAATTTTAGGAGAATGAAGACAACAAGGATCAAACTCTTGATTCTTGACAATATTGTTAAGAAGCCTCTAAGACTATGTGTATCTCTTTCTTTTGCTCTTTCTATGGACGTAAACAAACAAGCAATGTTGTTTCCACTTGGGCCATTAATGCATGGATGGGAACATGTAATAATTCTTGAATGTGTATTTCCCTTTGTAGTCAAAGCTTGTCTTCTTTTCTTTGCAATTTCTAAATCATTATCTATTTCACATAGTATATCAATAAAGAAAGAGGGAAGAGAGATGAAGAGAAAATCCTATGTGCAAAATGTAGTTAGTGAGTTCTAACCTACGTTGTAATTTTAGGACAATGATACATGCCATGGCAACTTTGCCTATGCTTTCATAGCCGGTCCCAAGCCTGGATAAAAGAGGAGGGTTGTATTAGGTAATCAACAGCCAGTGTAAAACTTTGTCAAATCATTTATGAATAGGAAAATTTTATCATACAACTATAAGACCTGCTTTGTTATATAGTACTATACGTTAGGTGATAAAATATCAACATGAGCAAAAATTCAATGTTGCAAAAAAGAAAATGTTGCATTGGATGAGTGATCACACTAGAAATGATAGGATTAAGAATGAGTGTGTTAGAGAGAAAGTCGGGGTAGCACCTATTATAGAAAAGTTAGTAGAACCAAGCCTTAGGTGGTTTAGTCATATACAGAGGAGACCATTAGAGGCTCCTGTTTAAAAAGTTGACCATATGGAAGACAATCCAATAATTAGAGGTAGGAGAAGACCAAAGAAAACAATATGAAAAACTATTAGAATAGATTTAACTATTAATAACTTAGCTGTAGAAATGAGCAAAGATAAAATAAGTTGGCATCATTTGATCCATATAGCTAACCCCTCTTAGTGGGAAAAAAGCTTGGTTTGTTGTTGTTGGTACATGGCAAGGCATTAAAATCTACTAAATGCAGCTCTAATTACAATCAGCATACAACCTATATACAGCTAGCACTACAGTCATATGCTAGTTGGTGTACGACTAGCACATGCACCAAGCTTGTTACAAATGTATCTAATTCATGGTCTTCTTATGGACTTAGTCAAAATATCAACAAACTAGTCATTGGAATTAACATAGCTAGTACTAAGAGTCCTTGAAAGTATATTTTCTCTAATGAAGCTACTTCTTGTGTCTTGCTTTTGCACTATGCAAAATTTCCTCCAATGAAGACACTATCTTACAGTGGATTACTGGTTTGAGGGAGATCTTCCCCATTTGGCATCAGCATACCAACCACTTGAGTATGTTTGTGATCCCTAAACAACAAACCTTTTTGAGGAGCTCTTTTGATATATTTGAAAATACAAGTCATTGCATCCCAATGACTAATGCATGGGGATTGTAAGAACTAATTCATTGCACTTACAACAAAAGAAATATTTGGTCAAGTGATTGCGAGATAATTCAACATTTCTACAAGTCTTTGATATCTACTAGGATCTATCTAAGACTCTCTTTGACCTAGTAGAAGTTTAACATTTGGATCCGTGGGAATATTAACTTGCTTGCAATCCAACATACATGTTTCTTCAAGAATGTCAAGTATATACTTTCTTTGATAAATTACCGCACCATTACTGGATTGTGCAGTCTCAATAAAAAATATTTTAATTTTCCCAAATCCTTCGTTTGAAAATGATTTAGAAGTCATCCCAAATCCTAAACCCTTCGTTTGAAAATAAATGCAAAGGTTAGAAGATTGGTGCATATAGAATAGAGTGATCCACTTTATTAGAGGTCATCCCAAATTGCTAGATAACACTACTAAATCACCCAAACCAAGCTTGTGGTGATTGTTGCAATCCATACATAAGAGTGACATAATCTAGACTCCCCTTGAGAAACAAATTGGTAGTTGTTCCATGTAAACTTTCTCCTCAAGATGGTCATGATGAAAGGCATTTTTTATGTCAAGTTGGTAAAGAGGCCAATGTTGTATAACAGCAATGAATAACACTACCTGAATGGAGGAAATCTTGGCCACTAGTGAGAGCATGTCCATAATCCAAACCAAATATCTAGTATGTCCCTTGGTTACAAGTAAAGCCTTAAGACAATCATTGTTGCCATCATGATCAATTTTAACAGTGTAAACCCAACAACACCTAATGTTAGACTTATATAAAGGCAGATGTACTAGCTCCCAATTGCCACTTGACTGTAAAATTGTCATTTCATCAATAATAATTTGTTTTCACCTCAAATGAGAGAGTTCCTTGAGTTATTTAAGGAATAGAAACAAAGGCCAAGTAAGAGACAAAGGCATAACAGGGTGATAATGAACAACGATAACTCAAAGTTGTTAATATGTGGATTATGCGAGGAATGAATACCTTTCTGAATAACAATAGCTAAAAAACCATCTTCAAGAGACTGGTTAAGAATAGGTTCAGAAGCTGGAGCTGTGCATGAATCAGAAAGTACCAGAGTCTATAGGTATATTGGAATCACAGGCAGTGAATTAAGGGTAGGACCAAAACATGGAACATGGAGCACTTCAATGACAGTATGATGACTAATATGAATAGATGAAGGGTGTCTCAGAAAGTAACATCTGTTGGAGAAGCTACGATAACGAGGGAAAGGCTGGCCAGTGATGTCTAAGGTGATTCCTACTGTGTTGTGGTTAAAAGGAGACCCTGCATAGTGATTGGAATGACGGCACCATCATTGAATAAAGAGAGAGGAATAAAGAGAGAGGTGACATAGGGATTTTCTCTTTTGGGCTCAGATACCATATGAATAAAGAGAGAGGAAAGAGGGAAAACTCTATGTGGGAAATATAGTCAGTGAATTGTGACCTACTCAAAACATTGTATTTATAGGACAATGATCCATGATCGGCATTAAACTCTGCTAATGTCACACCCTAATAATAACAAATAATCGTGCATCCTATATTCAGCTACTGCAACAGTCATATCCTAGTTAGTATACACACTGTAGATTAATTCCAACAAAGTATAATTGTTCGGTCTTTTTTTATCTTTGTGCTTGATTTATCCTCTCTTTTTTTGGGACTTATTCTACTCATAATTATTTATTATGGTTAGAATAAAAAAGCTTCAGTTCCTTTAGGAAGATCATTTTAATATAGTAAAAACCTAGAAACATGTTTATCATAGAAGATTAGGAATCTAAAACCAAAATCTATACATTGCTTGCTAGAAGGAGAGATTCCACTATGATCTCTTCAAACGAAAAGAATTTGACTCTTCAAATCCGACAAACTTTAAATTTCTGTTTAAAGTTCTTTATCTTTGTATCTTCTTTCTTGGATTCTCCTAGTTTTGCTTCCCCCCAACCCCCCCCCCCAAAAAAAAACCCCTCAACAAAAGAACTTCCAGCCTCTATTTATAGAAAAAAAATCAGAAAATCTTGGTAAGATGCTCAGGATTTTGTGATAAGTTCCTAAAATCATCCTAGAAAATTAATATTTATTCTATTTTCTTGAGAGAAAATCTTACTTCTTGTGCTAGGTAAGTTTATCCAAGGATTTCTGTAATTTTATAACAAGATATTCTTCCTTTATCTCTAACAGCACTACTGATTTCTTTATGATAATATGACCTCGTTATCTTTGAGGGATATTTTACCCCTTTAGGTAGGTCCATTGGGTGTAATTTTAGTCCAGGTCTCGACCTGGAATTTTGGTGGGCGGCTGGATCATTCATTGTTCAGACTTCTTAAAGAGATTTCAACTGTTAACAAATTGCTGTTGATATCAACCTTCTTTCTTTGTTGATAATTCATAATTCTCTTTTTTCTCTCAAGATAATATGGTGGCATTTTCTTGAAAAGGGCATTATTTTTAGAGGATAAAAGAGTTTAAAGTCTTCAACAACTCTTTTATAGGTGCAAGCTGTCAGTCATGTTTTCTTGAAATTTTCAGGACTTTCTGTTAGCCAAATAATAAACCAAGAAAGAGAAGTTGACTTGGTTTTCTTTTTCAAAAACTTTTCGTTGGTGTACTTTTCAAAAGATGTATAGTAGGTGGATCCTGAAGAAAAGCTGACTTTTGTAGTTATGAAAAGGATTTAAGTTACTCAACGAGCACCTATCTTGAAAAAGACTTGGACAAAAATTAAGGTGAATGTTAGGAAGAAGGAATGAGAAGATTACACCAAAGATTTATAGAGGTTTACATCAAAACTATAATTTTACGTTCTCTCTCTAAGCACAAAGCAAGAGAATTCACTAAAATTGGACAATCATCAAACAATACAACTTGATTACCTTTTTGTAAGGGATTAGCATAACGACTTTTATGCCAATATATACTTGACGACTCTATGAAGGATTAGTACACGTTCTTACACCTTTAGCATAACGGCTTTTATGCCAATATATACTTGACAACTCTGTGAAGGATTAATACAAGTTTTTATACCTTTAAGTATTACACAATGAGAAATCCAGAAAACCCCAATACACCTACGAATCAGCAACCCTTCTGACTTGTTTTTAAACCATCTATCCATCCCAAGTTCCCTACTAGACGTCTAGATAGAATTGGACTGAGATGAAGAGAGTTTAAGACACAATAAAAGCTTAATAACTAATTCACAAAGAGCAAATGAGCAATAAAGCGCAAACGATAGCTTTAGCAGAATGAATGAACTCTTGAATATTCAATGCTCAACACTCCCTTGTTTTAAATGGAGAATCCACTAGCATTTATGATTTCCAATTTCTACCCGTTGGAGACTTAAATAAATGCTTGAAGGATGTTCCACCAACACTCTGAAGCTTAGCAATTAACACTAGATGCTCCTCTATCATATTTGAGAAATTTTGGGGTTTTGTAGAGGAGAAAACTTCATTTGTAGAAAAGTAGACGCGTTAAGTATATTTGTTTAGAGGATGGTAGATGTGAGTAGGCTTTGTCAGTTGGAAATTTTGCAAAGAGTTACTTTTCTGATTTACTGTGTCTTGAGCATAGTGAAACTTCATCTACACACAAGCCCAAAATTCCTTTTTCTTCTAATCCTCCATTCTCGAGCAACATGTCTATAGGAGAGAGAGAGTTTTGCTTTCTCCATTTTGGCATTTGTTATCTTCTGCGCTAGCCACCTATCACTTCTACTTTTGCAAAACTAATAAATTTATGCTGATATGGGTTATATAAAATATGTGGAGGCAGTAGCAATTTCTTAGTTGACTGAATAATTGGGCTGGGCTATTCAAAATTTTTGGCCAACGTAAGTGCCTTATGATGATTTGGGCTAAAAGTTTTTTGACACAGCATTTATAAATTTTGGGCTTAAAAACATTCATTGTTTCAGAGGCCCAAAACACACAAGACAAATTAATTAAATTCTTTTAACAAATAATTGCATTGTCAAAATATCCCAACACTTCCAATCATCTTAAGTGGGTCTTTTTAATATTAATTTGTCCTAACCCCTCTTTTGTAGGGGGCTACGCTGTCTTTGAGGTCTACGTTGGTCTTCAAATGAGCCCAATATTGGGCGGAAGGTGGACTTATTAAACCGACTATTTTTAATGATTTTTGGACTTTGGTCTCTTAATGTTGATATTGTTCTGCCATTAGTTACAATGCTTTTGTGCAGTTATTATTATTGGTATTAATTATTGACCATTTTTCAGAGATTATGACGGGAAAGTAACTCCTGATGAGGTAGCAGCTGCTGCAATGTACTTAAAGAATACATTGGGCAAGGAGGGTGTTCAAGAACTCATCAGCAATCTTTCTAAAGATAGAGGTCTGTCCTCTCATCCTCTCTAATCTTGTACTGCTTATTAATTCAAGCCTTTGCTGCATTTTTCTTTTCCTTAAAAATAAGAATAAAAAGATTTTTCTGCATTTACTTGGAATAGATTCTAGTGAATTTCTCTCAAAATTTCCCCGTTAGATAATAGACGGCTGATCAATTTCTCACTATCTCCAACAGTTCAACCAATAGATTTCTTCTGTATGGAATTTGAGGCATAAAATTTGCGATAAGCTGGAGAGACTGGAATTCTTTCATTAAGATATTAGAGAGAGAGAGAATAGAAGGAAGCTAAAATACCAAGAAACTCACAACAAATCCTTAGCACGTATTCCGGAGCTGATTATTCTTGAAAGTTGAAACGCCTGCTTCTTTTTCTGTTTTCTGCCCTAACAAGCCAACGCAGATTGACTTGTTTTTGTGATTTTTTTTTTTTCTTCATTTAGCTTCAGATAGAACATAAAGGGTAAATAGAGTTAACTGAACTTAAAGGGGACAGTTGAAGTAAAATTAATTCTGGCCTAGAAAGAAGTTAAGCTTGCGTGCGGAGGAATAAGAACTTGCTTCTTGCTTTTGTGATTTATCTTTGGAAAGAAGTTATTTTATCAAAATCTCAGATGCAGCTGCACCAAGCACATCACTGTGTAGGCTGCTTCACAGGGAAGTGGCGTGGCATTATCCAGCCTGCGTTGCCTCAGACCATCTGAGGCTCTAGGTCTTCCACCACCTCGTCCAAGTGCCTAGGCGGGCTCTCCAGCTGCCTTGGACATCATTTATTATTTCTACTTTTATTTATTTATTCAATAGATTATATTTTAAAATGAATTCTTTTGGGAGGTTATCTAGTAATTAGTATGTTGCTGTATTAACATCTGTTATACTATTTTGGTTTTCCATTTTCCTTTTCCTTTTTTTTTGGGGGGAAGGGGCTTGAATGTTGGGTACTCATAATCATTTTTGCTGCTGCAGATGGGAAAATTCTTGTAGAAGACATTGTCAAATTGGGCAGTTGGACAGAAGATGGCAATGCAGCTGAAGAGTAATATCTCATTCCACCTTCTGATAGATCTTGGGAGTTTTCCTTACTACGAAAACTGTGCAGGAATGACTTTTATAGTCATTGTTTTTGTTTTCAATATATAAGTAAGTTGTTTTAAGTATAGCCGTCAGATGAAGAAGTATCTAATAGCCTGTAAATTTATATTGGCTGGTTAATCAAACTTAATAGATAAGATATAATACTAGGACTTGGTTGAATATAAATGACGTGATTTTTGTGTCATTTTGATTAGAGATCATGAACTTTTCAGGCTAAGTGCTTGTTTGGCAAGTACTGTAATAAAAATTAGTTGGTATTCAGCTAAATTATAAGTGCTCTGTAGTTTTTTTTTAAGGTCTGTTCTTAACTAAGTTATTTTGCAATTGTTTTTATTAGCATTATTAATGTTCTGATGCTAGTATATGAAACGTCTCTTTTTGTGATTTATTATAAATAAAAAATGTATTATAATATTTAGAATATATAAACAAGTGATTTAGACATGCATTGAAGTAGATGTCAATTTTTATTATAATATTTTAGAAATAATAAAAAGAAATAATAATCAATTTTTAACTTTTTACTTTCTCAATACAATTTATTTTTATATGATTTTTATACGTTAATATATGATTTGGAGTAAAAAAAATTAAAAGATTCAAATTCATATAATAAAATATGATTTTTTCATCAATATTTAAAAAATATGAATTTTCTTATAATTTGTTGTTAGTATTTAAAGATAAAGAGTTAAGGAGAAGTATTGACACAAGAACAAACAAAAGGGCAGGTAGTCTCGCGTCTCGCTTTCCGTTGTCATCCCTATCCTATATGTAATTTAATTAATATTGGTTAAAATGTAAAAAATCTCTAATTTTGGTCCTCGTGCAAAAAGTCCTTTAAACTATATACTTCCACAAATAACCTCCTAAATTTTTATTTAAGTGCAAAAAACTTTGAAGACAAATGGAATTACAGACACTTTCCTGAGTCTGTTGAACAAATTAACGCACCACCCAATCACTAAACCGTTTCAACCACCACGATACCAAGCCTCTGTTGTTGCCCAACTGTCGTCGGACGATCATCGGTGAGAAATGCGAGGAACGATTGGTTGAAACTGTTGCTGCAATTTGCGACACCAAGTTGCTGGAATTTTTTTATGCTGAGGTGAGAACGCTACTGTAATTCGTGAAGTTGAGGTGAGAATGCTGTTGCGATACGTAACGCTGAGGTGAGAAGAATGCTACTGCGAATCCCGTCAATGTCCGTTGCCTTTTCTGTTGACGTTGAGGTGAGTGTTTTATGCAATTTTCTTTTTGCTGCAATTCCATCCTGCAATATATTCCAAGCGAAAAAAGTCATCTTGTTGAAAGAGTAATTTCTTTCTTCTATTGAAAGATGTCAGTGTCTATTGCCTGCTGAATATTTTGCTTATGTCCACAGAATTTTTTACTCTTAGCTTTCTTTCACACACGAGGGGCTATGGTTTAATTCTGAGGTATTCCCCAATTATAGTATACTTATATTTGATTCCAATTTTGATGCTTCATTACTGTTGGATGGTTACATTGGTTTTGCATTTTGTTCGACAGAGCTGTATCATTTTTTTGAATATAACTTATTAAATATTTTTACTATGGATTTGTGTATTGAAACACGATTTTACATTTGGGTTTTATGATAATTTGATAAAAATGAAAATGATAAAATTACTCTTACTTACGTGTCATTTTTTTTTTATTGTGTAAATAGGACAGATGAAAAAAGTTACGGTTTTTTGCACTCATATAAAAGTTTAGGTGATTATTTGTCAAAAGTATATAATTCAAGGGATTTTTTATACATAAATTAAATTTCAAGAGGGTCTTTTGTATTTTATTTATTAATTTTTTAAAAATAATTTAAAATTTTATCAAAATAAGGTAAAATTAAGAATACCTTTTTTCTTCATTTTTTGTTTGTAATTTAACCAAATGAACTCAAAGATTATAATGCAGCTTAGAAAAAAGAAAATTCTACCGAACTTTTATATATTTAATAAACAATAAATTTAAGTATTAAATCCCTAATTCCTACACAAAAATTTCCCCCAAAATCCTTTGGAGGACATCAATTACTTTGCATCTCGGAATCCAAGTAAACTGCATTATCCACTTTTCCCGCAGAAAAAAGCTAACTGCACAATTTATAAAAATAAAAAATAAATAAATAAAAAGAAGGATTGAATTGAGTAATAAATTTTACTTTCACAAACTCGAAACTATTTATGGTAAGCATCCATTTCATTCTTTGTGTGGAATCTAGCAGCAGCGGAACCATTGGATCGATGCAATGCAATATCTGAGAGTCGGAATAAGGAAGCCACTTCTCAGATCCTCGTTTCTGGATCCCAGTCCCACCGCACCTTCATGGAAACCAATGACACCATTTTTCAGAAACATCTCCCAAAAAGCATCCCTTTGTACTGCAACGGCTGACCCTTCTTCTAAACCTTCCGATTCCGATTCTACGGACCAAAAACCATCTCTGCCTATTATTGATGCAGGCTCATCTAACCGCAAACCCATTAGTTTATGGCCGGGCCTGTACCATTCACCTGCAACCCATGCTCTCTGGGAAGCGAGATCCACTACATTCGAAAATCCTGTTTCTCCTGTGCCATCACAAACTCAACTTGTTGGCGTTGCCAAAACTCCTTCCCAAAGTAGGACCAGTATTTTTTACAAGTTCTCTTCTGACTACATACTCAGAGAGCAGTATAGGAACCCCTGGAATCAGATTAGGATGGGGAAGTTGGTCGAGGACCTTGATGCTCTAGCTGGAACCATTGCATTTAAGGTGGCTTTTCAAACTTATCCTAATTTTATTGCAATTTGCAAATTTGTCAAGCCCAAACTGTTTTTTTGACTTGGAACTTTCTTACCTGAATTGCCTTTGCTTTCTGGTCTATTGACCCTATGTTTCTTTTATGACTCTCCCGCAAAAGGTTTTGTTAGCATAACAGACATTCAAATCCTTCACGTAGGTGTTCATCTGCGCAGTTGTTTGACTTGCATTCTGTTCTAGTTAATGCTGCTTATTGCAAGCACACCTAGACCTCAAGTCTTTTCCCTCTTAATTCCTAAATTTGATTTTCATCTATGCTTTCAAACACCATATCCAGCTTCTCTTTTGGTAAGACATAACTAAAGCATCGTGAGATGCACCGCCATTGAGCAAACAGCATTGATAAAACTAAGAGGATTCTTATATAGAAAGTTTTTCCACTATTACATCGCTTCCAAAATTTTTATGTGTGGTGGTAAACTTTATACAAATTTATGGAAAGGGCATTTTCTTTCCTTAGGGACATCCTACTTAAGTAGAAAATTACGTGACCTTCAAAAGCCTAGCAATCTTTCCTTATTATTTAATCTCGTCGCCAAGTCAGCCATGAGATGATTTTTCTGAGTGGCAGGAAATGATATAATATACTTATGTATCGCCGACTTTTTTAGCCGCTGTTGTCAAATCATCAATTTATTATGCCGTAATTCAGAAAATGACTTGTTTCTTTTAAGTTTCATCTCTGGTTGTTCCAATTTTGCCTGAGAGCCAGTGAGAATGTGAGACAGATATTCAAGTTTATTTCTTCTCTTTTGGACAGCACTCCTGCAGTGTAGATGGCACAACAAGGCCTCTTATGTTGGTTACTGCTTCCGTTGACAAGATGGTCCTAAAGAAACCAATCCATATTGACATTGATTTAACTATAGTTGGTGCCGTTACATGGGTTGGCCGGTCATCGATGGAGATACAGCTGAAACTCACTCAGTCAACACTAGGTGCTACAAAATGAATAGTTAGATACTCTTTCATCCTTAATTTTTTTTAATTTATATAAAATAACTTTTTTAATCTTTTATACAAATCTTGACGTGATTTCATAGTAAAAAATTCAATTTATTAAAAGATTGATCTCCAAGTAATAAAATCCTTAATAATTTATGACAAAATTGATTTAGCCATTGCACTATATATTATGGGATGTGGTTTTCTTAACACAGTGCTGCTTTGATTATTCAAGCATACTCAGACGTTGTTTATTACTTTGCAAACTGGTGATGAAAACCATATGTAGGAGAGAAAGGTTTTTGACTTATTAGCATCTGGTATGTTCACTAAAATAAAATCTCCGTTATCATGTTTGTGTGGAAGAGCATTCCCAAATATGACTGGTTGGTTATTGTCTCTTAAAATATTGTTCAGTTTGCCAATATCTTAAGTCATATATAACAGCACATAAAAATTTGGTATATTTTTTTACGCTATAGTATTATTTAAAATTTTGTACTTGTTAGTCTTTCGATTTCCATACACTTTCTGCATAATATCTGGACTGTTGACTGGTCGTTGTGCGGAAATTGAAACCTTGGCAGGGAACTTTAATACCTCAGAATCACTTGCTCTTGTAGCAAACTTCACATTTGTGGCACGTGATGCTGTCACTGGCAAGTCAGCCTCAATTAACCAGATCTCACCTGAAACTGAGCAAGAAAAATTTCTCTGGGAAGAAGCAGAACAGAGGAACAAACGAAGGAAACAAAAGAGGTCAGAATATAAAAGCGGAGAGAATAGAGATACTACTAGGCTCAGTGCACTATTGGCTGAAGGGCGTATTTTCAGTGACATGCCAGCGTTGGCTGACAGAGCTAGCATCCTGATGAAGGATACTTGCCTGGAAAACTCGTTTATTTGCCAGCCTCAGAAAAGAAACATCCATGGTCGTATTTTTGGAGGATTCTTGATGAGAAGAGCGTTTGAACTTGCTTTCTCAACAGCTTATGGCTTTGCTGGTGTGGCGCCGCATTTCTTAGAAGTTGATCATGTTGATTTTTATAGACCTGTAAGCATTTTTATAGAAGTTGATAATATAAAATAAAATACTTGATGTAAGGAGAAGAGAGAGAGAAAGTAAAGATGCTAAGAAATTAAAAAATAATAAGTTAAAAATAAAAAATCTAATAAAAGAATACTTGTGGTTAAAAAAAAAAGAAGAAAATAAGGATAAAATTACACTTTCTTTTTCTCTCTTTGAAAAACTATACTCTTCTTTTCCTAAAAATACGAAAAAATTACAATCTCACCAATTATAATTATTATTTATATAATTAAATAAATATTTAATCAATATAAAAAATCATTTTTAGTATGAATGATGAGTGGTGTCATGTAACTATCTTTCACGTGTCTTCTCCCCGATTATCAATAGTTCAGGAAAATGATTTGGGCAGCAGAAGTGTTTCATTTTTAGTATGAATGATGAGTGGTGTCATGTAACTATCTTTCACGTGTCTTCTCCCCGATTATCAATAGTTCAGGAAAATGATTTGGGCAGCAGAAGTGTTTAGTATAAGAGAACAATTATCTTGATACTTAAACAAAGACATTGAGAACAACTTGGTGCATGATGATGCAGGTGGACGTTGGAAATTTTCTTCGTCTCAAGTCATGTGTTCTGTACACAGAACTTGAAAATTTGGCTGAACCTCTGGTGAATGTTGAAGTTGTTGCGCATGTTACGAAGCCTGAGCTCCGATCCAGCGAGGTGAACACTGAACACTGGCATCATATTTTACTAACCCTAGGAGGAAAGAAATATCAGAGATCTATTAATATTTTCTTTTAAAAGAAAAACAGAGAGCAACTTGTCCTCGAAAAAGTTGTCTGGATACTCCTGGCCAAACCAAATATTATTTAACAAATTCAGATTGATAAGATAACATCAGATTAATACATACATACATACATACGTATGTATATATATACATATATCTGTTTTTCAATAGATTTTTTTTTTTTTGGTTGGGAAAAAGAATGCCTATCTGAGATTGTTGTTCTATACTCTCATGCCAGTTGACAAATAGTGAGCTCACACATTTCCACTACATCGAACTCGCATACTCAATTATTTTATGCTTTTCTTCAAACAGGTTTCCAATAGATTCTACTTCACATTCGGCGTTAATCCGGAGGCCTTAAGAAGTGGATTGACGATTAGGCGTGTTGTTCCTGGCTCAGAAGAGGAAGCACGTAAGGTGCTTGAACGCATGGATGCTGAGAACTCCCAGCTGTGATCTACTCTTAAGAACTTTCCTGCTCATGTCTGACAAATCTTGGATGGTAGACTTGGACTAGGGAACGAATCATCATTCACAACCTACATTAAGTTAGGAATTGGAGAGTTTATCCATACACGTATTTGAATATCCATATACAGTAGCTCCCGCTCCCTTTGTTCAACAGAGTGTAGAGAAGATTGGAAACTGCTCAGTAAATGTGTTAAATCTGAGAGATTCTCATTATCTCTCTTTTAATATATTAATCAATAATATTTAATTAATTTTAACTTTTTCTAATTTTTTTATTCATTAACTTTAATTACTCTAATTTAAAAAATTTGTACTAAAATAACATTAATACCTTTTTATATTAAATAAAATATGCATATATATATATATACACACACACATCTATAAAATATTTTTATTTTAAGTCCAAATAGATATTTACATACAAACATAAATATTATTTTTGTATATGTATACATACATAAATTAATGTATATTAACATGTATATTATTACGTATATATTTATATTATATATATACATAATTATGTATGTGAACATACTTACATACATATATATATAAATACATAAATACACTATATCTATTTATAAATATTTATATACACATATATGCATATATAAAAATCTTTATAAATATCTATATATATATATATACATGTACATATTTATATATACATTTTATGTATAATATGTATACATATATGGACACATATACATACACACATATACATGCTTTGTGAGTTATACACCAAGAAAGGAGATTGAATTAGTTTCTTTTTCAATTTTGAAAACTTTTGGTGGATTTTGAAAGTTAGATGTATAGTAAAAAATAGGTTTATGTTATTTTTTTTAGATGCTTCTTATTTTTTAATAAGCACCTCAAGATAAGCTTTTTGTTCCTTAAAACTAAAAGAAATATGGTTGAGAAGATCATTTCACAAATTTGTACAGGTTTAAATTTAAACTTGATCTTATATCATTTCTTTAATAATACAATTAAGAGTATTTTATTATATGAGTAATTATCAAAGTATATAACTTAAAAACTTTTATCTAAAGGATCAGCATATACTATTTTTATGTATGTATTTACCAAATAATCATAAGAAGGATAAGGACACTTGTTTTTACTCCCATAAAAAACTCTTAATGAATAATTTTAAAAATTCTCCCAAACAAATCCAAAACGGTAATTCACAAATTTAAAATACAAATGAAATCTCTTACTTAACTGTATTGAATTCTTACCAGATACTTAAACAGAAGAACAAAAAGAATAAAAGAATTTAAAATTCAAATACAATATAAATGTAGCAATATCACTTGGAACAAATAAACAACCATGAATAATTAATGAACTCTTAACAAATATAAGTAAACCCTCTGAATTTTTATTTCTTTGCCTTGTGTCTTTATTTTTGAAGCATGCATTAGCATTTAAACTAGTTTATTTCAACCTATTGAAAAGCAACATTTAATGCAAGCGAGACGTTGGAAATTCAAACATATGTTGAGCATTTAATACAAAACGATCCACCCATCAACTTTGGACATTTTTATAACTTTGGTAGAAGATGCAAGTCTCTTTTAGCGAAGCAAACACTTGGATGAATATACAAGTCTCCTATTAGAGCCTTTTTGTCTTGGAGAAAGAGAAGTTTCTTTAACATATAAAACAAACATTTTTTTTAAAAATTAAACTCTTTCTCCAGCTTCGTGTAATGCTAGGAAACATGTGTGTTACATGTATTGTTTGATTTTTGTAGTAAATATAAATATATATAATTATTAAATTATTTTTTATTGTATTTTATTATTAAATAAATAAATAAAAAATATTTTATACATAAGATAAAAAAAATCAAATCAAAATTTTAATACAATATTGGATCAAGGCTACATTATATTATGATTGCGAAACCACAAAAGACACAAAATAAAATAAACAGAACTGATAAAAGACAATATATGAGGCAACTTTGAGATAACTATCAGCCTGATTCTAATTTATTGACTGAAATCTATATAGAAAATCTATTCTTGCATTTTGAGGTGGCTAGGTATAATTGGAAAAGACTATGCTTGTTTGATGAGATCTGGGGTTTTTTTTTTTGACCTGATGATGAGATCTGGGTTTGGCCAAGTAATCTAATGACTTTTCTATCTATCATATTGTGGGCTTCGAGTGTAATAAGGAGTATAAGTCCTCTGGCAAAGTAATGCAAGTTTTTACGTTTTAATAATAGATTCTTAGTGCCTCATTTTCTTTGGGAGAGGATTATCATTATGTCTTCTTTGTGCGTATCTTTCAGTGATTTTCTCAAAATGAGTATTTCTCAATCTTAATTTTTATTTGTTTTGACTTAAAAGGATCTATGGTCGTCGGTTCATGTATTTTTTTTTAATCTTCTCTCTTATCTTTAATAAAATTCCTTTTTCATGGAAAATAAAAATATTTTCACTTTTGGAACAAAACCCTTGAAGTGTTGCATGTGGCAAAGGCACATCAAATGTTAAAAAAAAAATTATTAAATAAAAGGTAAAGGATACCAAATAACAATAATGAAGAATATTGGTAAATGTTTGGGATACCACCAGGATAGTTACAAAACCTCATGGATGGTCTAGTCGGAAATAGAAATCTCAAGGTATAGGAACAGGGGACAATTAGGTTTATGACTTCTATTAGCCGGATAATAAACTAAAAAAAGGGCTGAATTGACTTTCTTTTTTAAAAAACTTGATTTCCACATATTTATAAAATTGTTGGTTATGTGTATATTAAAAAATAAATTTTTATTTAAAGTAGTTAATTTTAATTGAGAAAAATTTTAAATTTGTAAATTACTTTTAAAATATTTTTGGATTAATGATGAGTATAGATATAAAGAGAATCACACAAAAAATTTATAAATATTCTGATTAAAATTATGATCTTATGTCTTCTCTTTAAATATAAAATAAAAAAAATTACTAAATTAGGTGATCACAAAAAATATAACCTAACAACTTTTTAAGAAAACACCATACATTACTCTTATATTACTATACACTTGATAATCCTTTAAAATATCAAAACACATTACTTTTACATTTATAAGTGTTCCACAATAAAAAATTCATAAACTTGAGGAACCTGAAAAAATACACTTACATAATTTTACTCAAAAAATTATCATATATTACTTTATATTAATATATATTTGATAATTCTTATTAAGACTCAAAATATTTTACTTTTATAGGATTTAAATAAAAATATTAAAAAAAATCACCCAATTTCTGACCTAGACTTTCTAACTTAGACAAAAAAAATAAAAGATAAAAAGGAATCAAATAATTTAATAAAAATACAAAAATTATCATTTCACATAATGACAATAAAAATATAAGTAATAAACTTTAAAATATTGAAAGTGTTATCATAGTATTAACCGCTTTACCTTAAATAAGAGAACACTCCAGCATTCAAAGATTTAAAATTTCTACCCATTGCAACCTTCATAAATATTGCTAGAATTTGAATATTGCAAGAATTTGCATCTTCATCTCTGAGAGTTCACATTAAATGGACCCCGTTCCTCTGAACAAAAATGGCACATTTTTCTAGTGATAGAGGGAGGAATTTGCTTTTAATACAGAACAGACACATGTAATGCTTTACAAGGTAGAGGTAGATAAGAGGTCTTTGTCCATTGAATACTTGCATAAAGGCTACATTCCGTTGTACCTCTCCCTTGAATATTGGAGAGCTTTATCAAACAATCATTGCTTTTGGCCTCTCCTCTTTTTCTTGGTCATTGTTTTTGCAGGTGAAAGAAAAAAAAATTTCTCCTTTTCTGTTTTGGCGTATGGTCATGTCCTATGACAGACTCACTTTTTTCTTCTGCAATTCAAATTCAATTTTTGTCTTGAGAATGTAAAGCTTTTGTGCATTTCGACCAGCAGTACATAGTTTTTCTATCCTTTCCTTCTCAGGCAGTGTAGCTATAGGTTAGAGAGTGTTTTTGTCTTTTCCTATTTTGGTGTGTCTTGTCTTCTGTACTAACAATCTGCGAGGCCTGAGCTGAGACCATTTTTCAAAAATAGGCTGTGAACTTTAAAAACATCTTGGGCCATTAAAATGTAAAATTGGGCTTTAATAAAAAATATGTTGAGCTGAAAATTTAGCAGTAAGCAAATTTATTGGGCCAGGATATTAGTAAGTGATGGATTATATTAAAAATATTTAAGAGCATTTTAGACTTCAAATATTTTTGGGCTTTTTACAGTATTTTATCCAAAAACTTTAAACCCAAATAATTATGTTTATTTGTTTCAGAAGCCCAAAACATAAGAGGAAGAAAAAAAATTAATTTCTTTTAATAAAAACAAATATTTGAATTATCAAAATTAAATTTCTATTAATGCTTGGGTAAAATTATCCAACAACTTCCAGTTATGAACAAAGAAATGATTGACAGAACAATAAAAAGGGGTGCAATCAGAAGATATAGCCTGCAAAGGTTAAAAAAAATTCAGAGCTATGTTCCTTACCGTTGGTTGGTCCTGACTTTTTCCAGATTCCTCATTGATTTTTGGGTCAACTTCTCCCAATAACACAGCAGGAACAAATGCCCTGGAGGAAAACAGGCTGAACAAGCGCCCTTCTAACATAAAACAAACTAATAATAGAGCCAACTAAAGAGAAAATAAAAACCATTGATGCTTAACAAAAATTTGAACAGGGAAAAAGTAAAGCTAGCCATTAATATAAAATCCTTTTCTTCTTGACATGATAAAGATATTTATGAGAAATACAAACCTAAGATTAGGTAAACATTCATAAAATGCTCTAGTATCTTCATCATCCCATAGGGCTTCAACAACAAAAGATTCACGACATGGGAGCCCATGTTGCATCTACCGAAATTTGGGTTTTCCTTCCTTGTTACTTCATGCACACGGAGGAAAACAAAGAAAATAAAAACAATATATATATATATATATATATATAAACACATGCAAGTAAATAAAATTTATTTTAGTTTGATTATTTAAATAAATAATAAGATTGAGTTAAGGTACATTATTTTTTTAAGAAGTGACTTTTTTATAATACAAAGAGTAAAATAAAATTATATTTCAATTATACATTTAATCTTTCATTATTTTTTCCTTGTATTTTTAATCATTCAAAAATAAAACCTATACTTACCTTTTCTTTAAATTGTTTCGTTCTCTTTCCCCTCTCATTTCGAAACACTTTTTAGATTGATAATCCCACGCTTTTACTCATCGTTAGCTAGATGAAGGAAAATATCACGAAACGCAAACATGACTTTCACTTTGAGACTGAACAAACTTACCCTTAAGCCAGGAAGGAGGCAGCACAACTGCTCTACTACACAAGTAACTTGCTTTCGCCTCCATATTTACATTACAAGTCGGAAAAACAGATCCAAAATTTTAGATGGCGATCATTTATAACTGATAAGTACAGAAAATAGAAGCAGCCGAGCAGGCACAGAAAACGAAAAATGTGATCAGCTATTACACAAGATAGTAAAATAACCAAAGACTAAAAACCCATTACTATCATGAGCGAGAGGAACTTTCATCATCTGAAGAACCAGACGCTGGCTGCTTGCTAATAATCTCAGGGAAAATTGCTGGCAGGATGGGATTTGCAGGCATTGAATATTGTCCGAAACCAACCAAAGTTCTCTGGTTTACTTTCCCAACTTCCTTGCAGACACGATCCAGTGTTGATAGGAAATCCCTTACAATCATAAAAATCCTAAATGGATGAGCTTCTTCCTTGGAAGAATTTCCATGGAAATACTCAGTTAGCTCCTTCACTGAAGATAAAGCATTCTTCTCTAGAGCCTGAATCGAAACAACTTCTTCCTCTGCCTTCTTCAAGAAACCTTCCATTGCCTCCGAAAATTTTCGGCTAGTTGCTCTCAAAGGTGACTCTTCATTCAGTTTTACAACTTCTGCAACTTTTGCAATCCCCCCAGCAAGTTTAGTAAGATCACTACTAAGCATGTCTGAATCCATTGCAGCTACTTTTTTCACATTGCAGAGCTCCCCATTCAAGCCTGAAACAACTTGGAGTCCAAGCTTTCTAAATTCAACTTCATCCTGGAGCGTGGACTGCAAGACTTTTTCAGCAGTTTGGTGCTGATTAGCACCAGAAATACAAGAACCTTCAGTTTTGATGATTTCCTGTACAACAAAATGCAAGAGAGTAGTCTTTCCATCAATCCCTTTAATATCAACCAGCTTCAGAAGTGTGTCCAGCTTGAATGCATGTGCATCACCACGGTTGGTGCCAACATTCATACGGTTGCCAGTTCTCAGAACTGCTTCAAGGAGCTTCATAAAAATTTTGCTATTCCTTAATTCCTCACAAGCCACCTGCCAAAAAGGATGAAATTGAGAACTGCAGGTACATTTACTACAGTACAAAATGGAACCTGCAATACCTGGAATTGGTTTTCTTAAATGAATAAGAAAATTAATGGCTCACTTTTATCAGCTTGGACGGTGGAAGTTTTATACATGTGAAAACTTTCAACCAACTGAATAAGGCTGTTTTGCCAGATCATGCACGTGTTGACGGCCTCAACGGCTCAACTTGAGTAAAACCGATTAAAAAGATATCCTTAAAACCTTGGTGGCAATAGCATGTTTGGGGTCAAGTAAATTTTGTCCCTGAAAGTTTTTTGGTTATCAATTTCGTCCCTAAAATTTGCTTTTGTCTCAATTTTGTCCTAATCTTTACAAAAATGAAATTAATAATGAAATTAGTTGATTTGTCAAATGAGTGCCTAGATTTTAACTAGAAAGTACAAATATGAGGATGAATTAAGCTAGGCGGAAGAGGATACCTATTCTAGTAGCAGTACTGTTTCATTTGTAAATTTTTTAGAAGAAAAAAATACACCCTTTTTGGCGCTTAAGTCATGAAATTAGATTAAATATTAAGACAACCTACCATGTGATCAACAAATCACATTTTTCCATTACTAGATTGGACAACATTAGTAATTAGGACAAAATTAAGGCAAAAAAAAAACTTAGCAACAAAATTGATAGCAAAAAACTTTGGGGACAGAACTGAAAATAGCCCCCAACTTTATGGACCAAAAAACATACTTTTGCTAATACTTGGCATATGAAAAAGTTAGATGCAAAGCTACTAGAGGTAAAGCCACATTTGAAAGAAGTAAGATGATTTTCAGGATTGCTAATCAGTATTTGTCTAACTCTAACCCCTCTGGTTGCCACAGAATTTTTCTTCTTTTTTTTTCCCATATTGTTCTTCAGGTATTATGCCCTCCATTTCAACATAACTGAGTGGGAGGTTCAGCACTTCTATTCATGCCGTACTATTTTCACATCTACTGATAATAGACAAACAATTTCCCCTTTTCAGAACCAATGTTGTAAATGTTGTAAGCTTTTGCCCATTCAAGCACCAGATTAAATAAATGACCATTCAAGCTCATCCTCATCATCATAAATGATTCACTTGGACAAAAAGGAGAGAATTTATGCGTCCTATCTATGCAATAACATCATTTTGAATCCATTCCATTTGAATTGCTATTTTATTTATCATTACAATTGTCATAATTATTGTAAAACAAAATAACTATTGATGTTGGGCAATTTCCCTGTGAAAATTTGGAAAGGGCACTGTTTCTAGATATCCTTAAAG
Source organism: Senna siamea (assembly GCA_031216115.1). Lineage (NCBI taxonomy): Eukaryota > Viridiplantae > Streptophyta > Magnoliopsida > Fabales > Fabaceae > Senna > Senna siamea. Next base: position 30,993,698 of record CM062362.1, on the reverse strand, counting down.
GCATAAGTAAATGAATGACAAAAATAGAGAGAGATAGGGAAATAATATGTACCTCCAAAGTTTCGAAGGACTTCCTAAGGTATTCTAATTCTGAATCAAAATTGGCAATGTAGAGCATAGCGTCCACTCTCTTAAACGCAAAGGGTATATCAATAATAACTTTAAGAAATTTCTCAGCTGGGCCAAGCTTGGACGGTGGTTCATCATTGAACTTCTTCAGCTTACATTCTTCATCTTTGGTCGGAGCCATCTTTAACAAATTTTCAAGAAGTTCTGTTCCCAACATCTCCCAATTACCTATTAGCAGGAAAAGGAAGTTTGTAGTATATCACTGACTTAGGAACCCACAGTAATACAAGTACAAGTGCATCTGACAGGAGAGAAGAAAGTATATAGATAGGTCTACGGAGCTATAAATTGCAATGAAAGACAGTCATAAGATGGTATGAAAATCTCATATTATAAAAGAAAGATTGATATGGTGGCAAGACCAACAAGTTTAGGAAGATGAGATCAGCAAGAAACAGTGTAATTGGGTTGGGTTCACCTTGTAGAAAAGCTAAGGGTACAGTATGCTTAGAGCACTGATTACAAAAGCATTTATTAACTTTATTTTTATAAAAAGATACAGTTTTCATATTTTTGTTATCAAATTTTTTAATAAAAAATAATTTATATATAATTTATATAATTCATCTCACACATGATTAATTCTTTTTAAATTTTTTTCACATACATTATTCTAATTAAAAATCTAATGACAAAAATATATAAAATTACGTATAATCCATTTATAAATCAAAGACTACTTTAATGAAAAGTCAACTTCCATTGAGCATTAATCTTGTCTGTATTTTTAAAAAACAAAATTACCTTTTTTGAATACTTAACTAATTTTCATCTAAAATTTTCTTTTAATAAATTACCTTTTTATTATTCATAGGATTGGAGGAAATGCCAATTTATATAATATATATATAAAAATATATATACACTGCACAAGATTAGGGGGGAAATGATAAAAATGAATTAATTGGGAAAAAAGTCATGTGAATAAAAATGAAGGCTATGAGCCAATAGAAAATTTAGATTAGTGAGATAAAGGATAAATTTGTATTTTAAAAATTCAGCCAAACTAAATTAATATCGATGGGAGTTATCTTAACTTTTCATTAAAAAAGTATTTGATTTATAAAGAAAGCTAATAAATATATTTTTAACCAGTCGCACTGATTAGTAGGACCAAAAAGTGGCCAAAGAGAACTCAAATTCAAGTCAAGTGTAATTCCATTACATAACTCAAGTGAAAATGCTAAAAAATGACCGTAAAGTGAGAGTTAGGTAAGATTGGGAATGCAGAGCAGAGTCTTAATTAAGTGAGACAAAAAGGATTATCACCTTCTCTGAGGGCCTCGCAAACTTCATCAATAGTTACATTTAGTGCCCTAAGCAAAATGGCTATGTTGTGAGACTTCTTCGGGTCAAGCACTCTATATTCCAGAGGGGAAGAAGGAACAGTAAGCCGGCGAGCATTATCTCTTAAAGTGAAATTTGAGGTATTATTCACCATAAAGAGCGTCTCAATCATTTCCTCGTTCAATCTGCAGGAAATACAAATAATTCATCACAAACTCAGTATAAAACAAGGATAAGTCAAGTCAATGTGTTTCTCTTACTGGAAAGAACTTGGTTTTAATTGATCCCAAACCATGGCCCGATCCGAGCTGGCTTTAACTTTATCCCAGTGTAAAGGTTTCAATTTCGGCTTTGGAGTCTCCTCATTATTATCCGCAGATCCTTCCCAGAAGCGTGGAGGCGGAAGCGGCGGAGGACATGGGGGCTTTTTGATTGGAGCACTGGTGGCCTCAGACTTCTTCCCCTGCCCTGAGACCCGAAAATTCCAATTAATCTCTGGTGCTGGTGCAGACGGTGAAGAGGAGCCTAAGTCCGGGGAGTGCCTAGGACTCAAATTCATACAAGGGGAAGAAGTGATTGATACAGAATTGTAGCTTCTACTCCCCCCAATGTTGTCCACTTCCAACTGAAACACAGTCCCATTATCAGTATGCCGAGGACTCAATCTGCGGCCTGAGGACCCTCTTGGAGAGAAGAACTCCTCCTCTTCATCATCTTTCTCATTCCCCGTATTTCTGTTACTCTGCCTGAAATTGTGGCGCGGCAGTGGAGGAAGCGGTTTGAGTTCCGGGGATCCCAGTTGTCGATATGGTGGAGCACATGTGCCCTCACTCACACCAGCACACCCGGAATTGGAATTCATCACAGTTTCCCGTGAATTTACCGCAGTACCGAGATAGAGAAACTCGGGGTTGGTGCCGGTGCCGGCGCTGCCATCAGAAGTTGCAGTGTTCGGTGGGTATAATCGGAGATTGTCGGATCTTGAAGCTTTGTCAGCGTTGGTGTATTTACGGTGTCGACGGTAGTAAATGAAGGCGATTAGAAGGGCGACAAGAGCTGCGGAGAACAGAGAGACAGATACAGCGATTGCGGTGATTGGGTGGCGGCTGGGGGAAGAGGGTTGGGGAAAGAGAAGGGACGAGATGTTGGCTGGGAATGTGACGATAGCTGTGGGAGAAGGAGGGGTTGGTGGGGAATGGTAAGAAGGGAAAAAAGCCCTCTGTGCTGGAGAGTAGGAGGAAGATGACGATGACGAAAAAGGAAGCTTGGGTTGCTTTTTGGGTTGGGATTGCGGAGAGGAGTCTGACTCTGGGGGTAAGGTTGGAGGAAAGGAATCCTTCGGAAAAAATGGCTGGTGGAGGATACGGCGGTGGTGGTGCATTTGATTACCAGAGGAAGAGAGGGTGGGTGTGACTGTGACTGTGAGGCACAAGAAAAGTGAGAGGAGGCAGATAATATTGTAAGTTGTGGACATGGTGATATTAGAAGCTTAACCAATCCCACTTCCTACTAGTCGCTAATTTAGCTTGCTTCTTGGAGGAAGATCGATCATTTATGTAGTTTTGGAGGCTCAACTGAGTTGCTGCACGGATGAAGTTCAGGCCTATCCATATGGCCAAAGGGGCTACGTGGTGGATAAGAAAGGGATTTCGAGTGTGAGGAATGAGGACTGAGGATAGAAACCAGAAAGGAACAGTAGGAAGTTAGGAGCCATAGGAATGGTAGTTCAGGCTCTTCTCTTTCTTCTTTTATTATTATTATTATTTTCGATTGAGCTAATATGGTAGTACTAGTTACTAGTGCGCAATAGTAGTTAAATGATGAGCGTGTAAATGAATTAATATTTTCTTTTTGGTGAAAAAAGAATTAATTATCATTAATAATAGCATAATATACCATCCTCTTTCATGTCCGAGAAGTACCGAAGAACAAACGCAGGAAAGAAGTCTAGCATTCAGTACACCGGATAATGGGTATATATCATATGTGGAATCTGCGTGCGACAGGCAGATTTTACAAATGGTTTCAAAGGCTGAGGAATGACCTGAAACTCTCGAGCTTGCAGAAGATGTTCAAATCTGACGGTGACTGTGGTGGGGACGAAGAAGATGAGCTGTTAACACTGTTCCTCCGTTCTATGCCTGTGGAGCTGAGAGTAAAAGCAATCGTTACAGACTAATCTGTGTAAAAAGTTTATCTTTTTCTGTCCTTACGCTGGTGATGATGGTGACTGGGGAATGTGGAGGGGCGGCGCGTGACCAAGGTAATTAATATTTTGGTTTTTTAAGTGGGAGTTATTGTTCTAGTTTTTAAAAAATATAATTTATTTTAATTTAAATCTTATATATAAATATAATATATTTTTTTATTTCTTAATTTAAAATTTAAAATATTAAATTAAAATATAATATATCTTTTAAAAATTAAATATTTTGATGATTAAATTTAAATTTGAAAAATTATAAAATAATAATTTTTTATTTTTTATTGAGATAATTAATTACTATTTTGATAACATATTACATATAATTTTTTATATTTTTATTATTAAACTTTAATAAAAATAAAGTATATAAGAATAAAAATTTTGGTAGCGATAAAATGAAATGTTCAACTTATTAAAAGTTCAAGCTTCTATCTCTTTCATTTTAACTTTTTTTTTTAAATTAAAAATTTATATAAAAAATAGTGTATAAATAGATTAGAGAGTTGGAACTCTCTGTACATGACCTTATAAACTTTTAAATAGTTCTTATATTCTTATAGGCTCTTTCTATTTGAATTTTTTTTAAGAAAAACAATTTATAATACAAATATTTGGTTGAGAAGATAAGAACACCACTATTGAGTTTATATAATTCAAAGATACACTTAATATTTGAAAGAGTAAGGAAGAGATACTAAAATTATATTATATTTTTTTATTTTAAAAATTTATAATAACTTATTTAAAGATAAAAAACTTATCATTTTATTTATTTTAATCAAAGTATTCATACATTTTTTTTTACAATCAATATTAAATGTGTTTAACTTATCATAACCAATACGTGTTGATTGATTTTTTTAAGCCAAAATGTAATTTATCCTTATAAATTTAGAGTAGTGCACAATTTACCTTCTCATCTTTGAAAGTAAACAAAAACTCTCCCTAAATTAATATTTTGGAGTAATTTAACTCCTTATCCGAAATATTTGACACCGTTGTTCTAGGCAAATCAAATCCACCATGACATGTGAAGTGGGATTATGGGTAATTTTGCAATTTCAAATTCGAAATTTGCATTTGGAACAGCTTGTCTTGTTAAAATGTATTTACATTTTGTTTGCACGTTGCCTAGTTTAGTTTCTAATTTTCACGTACTGCTTCCATGGACAAAGGAATCTGAATGGGCCATGAGTCCATGACAAGGTTCCCCATCTTGCCAAATTAGCCCACAAAATAAACCAAAGTTGACAAAGAAAATTCTGGTGAGGGGTGGTGATGAATTAACCACTTAATGTTTTTCATTTATTGAAAATTGAATATCCACCATGGTTTCTTCTATGCTTTTGGAAGTGAGAACACTTTCATACTTTTTCCTTAAATGATCTATCATTTTTAGGTTTTCCATCCTCTATTTGAAGTAGTGTGTGATACGGACAAAGCGGATAAAATAGTACAAGCCCAACAAAATAATGAAGAAGCAGAAATAGAAAGTGGACTGGACCCGAAAGAGGAGGAGATCACAGGCTCTAGAAAGAGAGAAAGGAAGACTCCAACTTGGGCCAAGGATTATCAAATGTGAGCAGCAATAGCACGGATGATGAGTTAGTTGTGGTCCCAAAACGGTTAGTAGAAGAAGACAAAATAAGTGGTTAGAGACTAGAGAGAGGGGAGGAGCGTATTTGTAGAGGAGGGTGTGAAGAATTTGGTGAATTGGCTGGAGTTAACTTCTTGGCTCGAAGAGGAAGAATATATTTTTGCTTGATTCTTGTGTTGCTTATTTCTTGTTATTATCTTATTCATCCTTCTGTTTTTCTAGTTAGTTAATTACTAAGTATTATACTCATGAAGTTTCATTTATTGAATATATTTTTGCTTAATTCCTGTGTTACTTATTTCTTATTATTATCTTGTTCATCCTTCTATTTTTCTAGCTAGTTATTACTGAGTTAGTGTTGTATTTCTGAAGTGGCATTATTTAGCTAGTTATTTTTGTTTTATCATTGTTGATTGGATTTCTATCAATGTTCTTCAAATTTTGCAATAATTTGTCAAAAATGTAGGTTTCTTATTGCTTCTAGTAAGCACATTACAGTAATAGTGTTTATTATAGGAATAAAATTGTGCACCTTATAAGAAATGGCCTAATTAACATTCTCTAAATGTAGGTTTTGAAACAGTGGAGGCATTATCTTCCTGACTCGAAGAAGAAGAATACATTTTTGCTCAATTTCTGTGTTGCTTATTTCTTGTTATTATCTTGTTCATCCTTTTGTTTTTCTAGCTATTTATTACTAAGTTATTGTTGTATTCCTGAAGTTTCGTTTAGTGAATATTAGTGGCATTATTTAGCCAGCTATTTGTGTTTTATCATTATTGATTGGATTTCTATCAGTGTTCTTCAAAATTTGCAATAATTTGTCAAAAATGTAGGTTTCTTATTGCTTCTAGTAAGCACATGGCAGTAATAGTGTTTATTTTAGGAATAAAATTGCGCACCTTGTAAGAAATTGCCTAGCTAACATTCTCTAAATGCAAGTTTTGAATCGGCTAAGGCAATAGCTCAAAGGAAGGATGAGTCGATGGTATGTGTGGCAAGTCGAGAACCAATTTCTCAAATTTTTTTTATGTTTTTTCCCCTCTCTAAATCTGTTGCATGAATGGGTTGAAGAAAATGAAAGGTTTGCAATTACAAAATTAGCCATAATGCCACTTCAATATAATGTAGATGTACACGAACTAATTGAACTTTTAATTGCTTTTTATACGTAAAAATTCATTAATTGCATATAATTGTAACTTATTAGGTAATAGGTATGACCTATAAGACATCAAGCTTGAAGGACCATTAATCCATGTGCATGGGTTGAGTTACAAATTTAGGGTCAGTACGTAGAGGTTTAAGGACAAATTCTCATTTAGGTTGGGTTGGGAATTTGGCCTATGTTAGGATACTTATACATATAAATAATAAATGTTTTGATAATGTAATGATTTATGTAAAATTGAGTTGACTTTTATTTGGACTCTTGAGATCTTAAAGGAAAAAGATTTTAGTCCTACAAACTTTGTCTTCTTAAATCCTCTGCTTAGAATGCACAAATTAAATTATGGCTTAGCCCAATACATTTCTTGGTCCAACATATTTTCTCCTTCATATTGCTTGGCCCACTTTGTCTTTAAAATCAACCCAAATGAAAAATGTAATCTCTTTTCAGCCAAAGAAGAGTTTACTCTCGCCTTTTACATTTTTAAAAGAATTGATGAGCACAAATTAAACATTTTTGCAAAGTAAAAGTTTTAGGTGTATCCTGCTAGTTTGACAAACACTAGAAAAAGAAAAAGCAAATGCTCTTTCCTCTATAAACACTGTACTCAAGAATGGAAGAGTAAAAGAAAAGAGATTTTAGCTTGTGTATAAGAAGCTTCACTTTATTCAAGATAAAGAAAGGACATTAGAAAAAGTAGTTTTTTACAATATTTTCATTGGACAAATACCTTTTATTATCTACCATTATCCTATAAACCATTCCAGGTGTCTATTTCTCTTAGAAAGCAAAACTTCTCCTCTCTAAAACCTCAAATGTCTCACTTCTAATAAGATGAGCAGGTTGCATTAAATGTGAAGCCTCAAAGTTGAAGATTCAAGCTCTCCTAACATTTATGAAGGTTGCAATGGACAGAAATTCAAAGTCCTTAAATATTGGTGTATTCTCTTGTCAAGCTAAGGTGGTTAAGCATGAAAAAGCTCACCATTCTTTAGAGTTTATTACCTGCACTATCACTTCATTATGCTCTATGTAAGATAGTAGATTTTATTCTTTCATTTATTTATTTAATTCTTTTCGTCTTGTTCTTTCTGCCTATGTGTATGATAGAAAACCTATGTTAGAATGTTAGTTTATTTATTATGTAAAAATCAAAGGGGGTTTGATTTGTGGTTATTAAATTTTTTTTTTTGGAATTTTTGTTTAAATATTAAGGGGTATAAAAGCAAAGTGTGTTAAGTTTTCATAAAGGTTGCCAAGTGTATACTAGCATAAAAGTAAAGTATGTTGATCCTTCAAGTAAAATTACCCAAGTGTATTTTTAATGGTTTCCTAGGTTATGTTAGAACTCTCTAGGTCCTTCATTTTGAAATACTAAGAGATGTAAAAATATGTGTGTTGAGCTTTCATAAGGTTGCCAAGTGTATAATGGCATAAATTTGGTGGATGTTGATCCCTTGAGTAAGGTTATCTAAGAGTGTTTTCTAGTAATTTGCTTAGTTCATTTTTAGTATATGTTATGAGAGTCTAGTTTAAATACATAGGAGTGTAAAAGCAACATGTGCTGATCTTTCAAAGGGTTGCTAAGTGTATAGTAACATAAAAGTAGTGTATACTAATCCCTTAGAAGAAGATTACCCAGTTGTATGCTTTGACGATTATCCAATACTCTTGTTGTATATTTAGAGAGAGGATGCAGGATAATATTTTTTATTTGAACTTCTATAAATTTCGTGTGTGATCTTTTCTAAACTTCTTCTCACCATTAACCTAAGGGTTTCTCTAAATGGTTTTCAAACTTAAAGGTTTTCCTCTATTAAAATTAACTTATTTAAAAATAGGAACCTAACTCTTGGTGTATACTTAACCAATAGTTTGTCTTTAAATTTGTAAGAAATAAGTTTCTTAAAAAGAAAACTAATTCAACCCCTCATCCTTAGTTTATTATTTGACTAACAACCTATTAACTCAAAACCAACTTAAACTAATCTTAAATGGATTGGCTGGAAGGTTGGTTATTTCTTTTTATTTTTTTTAATTTTGGTCAACAACAAATTATTATTATAGGTTTGAAAACAAGAAAATATTCTCAAATATTTTATAGAATGAAAATTTTGAAATGAAAAGGAAATAAAAATAAATAAATAAAAAATAAATAAATAAAATTTACCTCCAACATTACAAATTTTACCTTTTTTTTATTTTAAAAGATTCAAATTCCTAAAATTACACTATCATGGTAAGAGAAAAAACTCTACAAAAAAGAGAAAAACTTCTATTAAAAGACGAGATTTGGATCTCTTCAAACATTTTTTTTATCTCTTTTTTATTTCAAGAATTTTATTTTATAAAATCCTTTAGATAATTTAAAAAAAAAATGATATCTTTTTCTATTAGTTTTTGGGCAAAAGTCAAAATTGTCTGTTTGGTTTCAGCACACATTAATGGGCCCATCTTGAATCACAAACTAACCCATAAAATTTAAGCCACAGGTCCATATTCTGACCCTAACCCGACTTCGGCTCTTGAGATAAACCCGACTGTAAAGTGCAAAGAATAAATTATTTTCGTTTGACCTCGGACGACATTCGCGTCTCATTTTCTGAGCCTGAAAGCAGAACCAGAGAACCCAGAAACGGCACCACAATTAATCATTTTTCCCTTTTTGTTCGTCTGCTATCTCCTTGCATATGTTATGGGGCTTGTAGTTCTGCTTCTGCAGCTGATAATTTAACCATACGAGTTTATATTATTCTTCATTTCCTTCCTTCTCAATTCTTATCTGTTCTAACCTAATGGGTAAAAATCAAGCCTATAAAGCTATGCAGCGAGCAAGGCTGGGCGCTGGCTCTGCCGGCCCCGAGGAGGTTGAAGACGGCATGGTTTGTACCCTTTCATACTACCAGTAAACTGTTGTTACATTTCCCCAGCTGAATTTTATGGGTCTTGTATCCCCCTCATTATTTAATCTGGATTCCTCGTTCCTAATTTATCAGTTGCTTTTATTAAATTGAATTTGTTGGTCTGTACCCCTTACGTAATTGCCTGTACTTATTAGTAGTCGAATGTGTTATATTGATTTCTTTATTTTTTTCACATCGCTCCGTCGTTTCAGACGGATCTGCATGTCATTACTGATGGGTTTATTACGCCATTTTTGGGGATGTAAAGTGCTCATTGTAACTTGTAAGGATATTCCCTGTTTCTTATCGCTACTTTCGACCCACGATATCAAAATTTCTGGGTAATAATTTGCGGGTGATATACTTATAGAGGATTTTCTTCATTTAATGTATCAACGTAGATCCATAATATTTTTCGGTAGTTGGGGAGTAATTGTATCTGTCCTTATGATCTTGCAAGCACTTTTCCTTCCGCTGAATCACCGGAAGAAAATTTGAAGTATCTCTGCCATAATAGTCAGTGTATTACCTCGTACCTCTAGTTACTGGGTTATAGATGCCATCTTCCCAAAAGAATGTTTTAATGGGAATTGTAGTCTGACACTGGTTCGTCTTGTTAGCATTATTATCTTGCAGACCTATTCGTCAGTATTGATTCTTCCTACACTGTAGGTGACCCTATGATATTATCAGTTAACTCTAATTGATTTTCCTCACAAAATTATTTTTTTTCAAGAGTAAATTGCAGTAACTAGAGTTTTAATTTGTTAGAGCCTGAACAAGCAACCAGTTGTATGGCTTCTTCATGGATGCTTATACCTTTTAAATGTTATCTTATATTTGATTTTATTTGTTTAAGTGGGAGGGATGCTAGTGCATTGAACTAACCAACTCCTTGTTGGCGTTCTCATTGTAAAAAGCAAGGTGAGAACAACAGAACTGATATAGAACCAAGAAGACTAAACAGTTTGTAAATGACTTAAAATTATATACATACATACATACATATATATATATATATATATATATATATATAAAAAGCTCAAACCTGTGACAAGAAGACATATTTATACCCTTTTATATGAGTGATGCCAATAACTAACCATACTGGTATTAGTAATGCCTAGGAAATAATTAGCAAATGATAAATTAGAATAAAATATCCCTTTCTAAGCAATAAAACCCCCACATTGTGCTTCTTTGGCATGCATCCTTTTTTCTAACTAACTAGGAAGAACTAGGGGTGGAAAATGGTTGGGTTTGGTCAAGCAAGACCTATGTAACTACTTATGATCCATGTAAAATTTTTAGTGGTTATCAAATGACTCATGGCCCTTGTTTGGATAGTATTAGTATTTGTAAAACTTTTTGGGCATTTATGTTTATATACATGCACTTGTATGTCAATATATATAGGAGGGTTGTGTTAGGTAAGAGGAGGAAATAATCACTCAAATCACAAAAGAGGAGGGTGTTTAGGTAGTTGACAATTAGCGTAAAACTTTGTTGAATCTTTATGATTTATGAAAGCACAAATCAATGGTCTAAATTGAAGCAATAATTTGCCGTAAATACATAATAATATTTTCATTGATTTATGATTTAATAATGATTATTTCCTCCTCTTATTTCTTACATAAGATTACTCGTCTTATTTTATATGCCCTCAATGTGTCCGTAGATGTATGTATCTATATATCTATATGTATAAGTATTTGTCTCTGCTCCCTCTTTCTCAAAATCTTTTTTACACCATTAAATAGCATTTTGTAGGATGGGGTTTTCACTAAATCTACTATTGGATTTGAAGTTCTAATTGTAAACATCATATCTACTAAATTTGACATCAATCCAACATAGTTTGGTACCCCATAATATATAATATTACAAAATTAACATTCAATAAAATTTCCAAATACAAAAAACTTTTAATTATTTGATCACATTTTTAATTTTTTACTTTTTATAAAATTTTTATACATGATCAATATTGTAGTTACTTGTAATTCAACCATTGCATAAAAAAAAATCACTTACTATAATAAAATATTGAAAGGTTAAGAACTGAAATTCTTAGTGACAGTTGGTACTTACTCATATGTATGTCATGTAGGACCAGAGGAAAGAGGGAGAAGGGAAAAGAAGAAAGGATGGAGTAAAGAGAAAAGGGAGAGAAAAAAGCTCAAATAATCTGAATAATACTCAATAATGCAAAAACTGCTTTCCTTGTATAGAGAGCTCAAAGTGATTAGAGTTTTAAATGATAAGGTAAATTAACTATCAAAATAATAAAGATAAAGATAAGCAACTTCATTCAAAATATATTAACTATTAAATGTTCTATCATATCTTTAGATATTCAAAATATATTAAATATCAAATAGTTTATCAGGACATATATGATTTTCTGTATTCATTCTAAAATAAGTTTTATAGGGTTTTCCATCATTTCTTGTGGTTGGAGAGAGCCCTCCTTTGTAATGGAAAAGTTTTGGTATAAACTTGTGAAGATAATAATAAGGGATAACTATAAGACTTAGACAATAATAAATTCCTATTCCTTAGGAGTCTCACTGAGTTTGTAAGACTTAATAGTAGGTTTCTTATTGAGTGTCGGTTTTCAAAATAGAAGGGAGGTTAGTGTAATTTTGACATATCTAGAGGGAAGTATAATTTACTCTTTTTCTTTTGTCCCAAATAAATACAATTTTTTTTTTTGGTGAGGCAAAGGGGCAATAAAATGCAATTGTTAAACATGCATAAAGATGGATATTATTCTTACAAAAATCTAATATAAATTATTATTATTTTTTTTACAATTTATTTTATATGGTCTAGTGGAATACTTAAATGTTAAAATTTGTTAAAGGCAATGCTTTTCCCCCACCCCCTGTACTCTGGTTGTCACTTTTCCTTTTAGTGCATCAGAGGATTATAGTGTCTCTATACTAGCATGTTTCTCTCTTTCCTGGACCTTTATTGATGAGGACTGTCGCAGGTGGATGGTTCATTTCATTCACCAGAGTGGCATGCTGCTCGTTTGGCTAGCCTTAATACATCCCACACAATTACCTGGGAAGAGTTCAAAAAGAAACAAAAGGTAATCTTTTGACATCTAAAAAATTTACTATCATAGGTAAATAGAGAGGTGCATTTGTTTTTTTCTTGGATGAAAGAAAAAGCATTCCAAGTTTATTTAGGTTGCAAGTGTTTGGTAAAATGATGGTTTTTCTTACAATGATAATTGACAACAGGAAATCTTATCTGAGCCACATTCTATTGCCTTTTTATTATTTAAATCCCTGTCATTTTTGGTTTCACTCTTTGTCCTCTTCATTATATTCTGCATTTCATTGGTTTACATCCAGGCAATACTGTCTTTATGTTTATTATCTGCAAGGTAAATCGTCTTTCATCTCTCTGTAAATTTGAGGAATGGTTGCTCACTCATTATTGCATATATCCTTTTCTTTAGATATCAACTCAGGCCTTAATTGTGTCTGGAGGACTTTGGTCATGCTCTTTCCCTACAGAGTTTTTTGTTTAATTTTATATTCAACTTCTTTTTTCAGCATATGTGATGGTGACCTAAATATTACTTATTTTATATTTTAGATGTGACATAAGTCCATGTTATTTTTGTGGTCTAATCGGATTCTGTTGTGTCATGTTTTCATGCTTATCTATTCATCCACACCTGTATCTCTTGTATTATTAACTGTTGATTCCTCATTGTTCTAAAAATTTGGATTGTGCTCATTCCCTTGGGTGATCTTTGTCAAGCACTTCTCTTTTCTGGTCATTTACAGCATCTTAGTGGTGTGATCATATATTCTGGATGTGCATGTCTGTTTCTAGCTGCTAGTTATTTTCCAAATCTTGATGCCTGTTGTTTTTTGCATAAATTTCTTAGGGCAATCTTGATGTTAATTTCTTGTGCTTCTTCTGTATAAAATACATATTCAATTTGTATGAATTTGGGTGTACTAGGAAGAAGAAATGAGAAAAGGGGAGTTGGAAGCAGATGCTGATAGGATGATGAGAGAGTACAGAGCTCAACTAGATGCTGAAAGGGCACGCAAGCTTGCTCAAGGGAGAAATCATTCTGGTAGTAAGTCTAAACATGGAAAAGGTATGCGCGGTAAAGGTGCAGTCACTTGGTGTGTTTGTCTAGCACCTTAACCTACTTTCAGCTTCTAATGGTGAGGGTTGCCCGTTATGTACATTGCAGATAAGAGGTACAAATTTTCAAAGAAGCACAGCAGCAAAAAGAGAAAGGTGCTTCTGATTTCTAAAACATATGCTTATTAAATTATACTTTTGTCTAGTGAAGAACTGAAGAGTTCTCTACTAATTTGACACCTATTTATCTGTTTGAACTTCAATTTCACTGTTACCTCAATTTATCTAACTACTGACTGTCTTTCCTTGTAGTTTTCAGTTACATATCTTGGACTTATTATGGTATAAGTACAAAAAAAATATATTGAACAAATTATTGTATAGGTATCAATTGTCTGCAGGCATGTAACTTGTTTGAAATATTGTTTCAGTTTCCTTGTCAATTGATTTGTATTTTTATTATCTCTGGTCGCATTCAGTTCTGCATTGGAGTTTCTGATGATTTTGTTGTTCAGTCCAAAAAAATGCACGTGTTATTATGCCTGCCTAACTGCTCTGGAAGTGGATATTGTGATTGCATAAACGCTTGCTTTAATCTTTAAAGTGATCAAATTCAAACACTTCTCGAGTTCTTTATGATTTGCAAAATAATTCCTGGTTAAGTTTTGTGGCAAATGTTTTCAGATTATCTTGCCTTTAGTGTTTTGTTAATTGATTAATAAACAAATTTAACCTGTCTCATTTATCATGGTTCTGCAAATGAGCAAAGCAATTGTGGCCTCAAGTTTGTGTTAATGTTAGTTGTAAATATACAATTCTGTGCATTCTCATTACCTCTACTACTGCTACAGCATACGAGAAGGTCTTCTGGATCTAGCTCGTCTGCATCATCTTCATATTCTTCCAGTAGTGATGATGAGGAGAGAGTATCAAGAAGATCTAAGTCCACGTCTAAGAGATCAAAGAAGGAAAAAAAGCATAAGTCGGGAAGCAAGGGTGCTGATAACGATAATGAAGATGCAGATGGTCCAGTTCCCCTTTCAAGATTCTTTGGGAACGTAAAGAGCTGATATAGTGGTCATATGCCTGGCTCTGTACCATTTTTTTTCTTTCTTTCTTTTGCCTGTAGTAGAATATGAATTCTGGCGAGCCTCAATTTCGTATAGTCCAGATATTCTTTACAGATTTGTAATTTTGTATGTGAAAATTTTCACCGTTTAAAAAGATGATTGTGTTAGCTTAATCTGTGCGATGGTAGATTGTAGACTGTTTTGGCTTAGGACAAGTATCATTTGAATTGGCCAGATGTTTTAGCAGGAATGTTGCAAGGTGGTAAATGAAATGAGTTATTGGGAACAATTTAGGTTCAATTTGTATAAAAATTTGTGTTAACTTAATTCATGAACGAGTGTGAACATAAAATATGTTGAGTTTAAAAGTTTGATGTTTAATTTGTTTAGTTTATGAACAGTTTGTTTAAAAATAAAATAATATAAAAATATTTTTTTATATATATTATATGTATAATAAATATTTGAATAATATTATTTTTCTATATATATATATATATAAAATAAACATTGTTTCTATATTTGATTTTGAATTTGTCATGTTTTTGTATGAAAATATTATTTTGTTAGTAAAATTTTTGAAATGATACAATTTATAGATTATTGTAATATATAAAATAATTTGTCCATAATCAATTTATATTTAATTAAATATTTTTTTATAATTAATTTTTAGATGTTAAATTTTAGAATTATATATTTGTGGTTTATAATTTTTTTAATTAATTATAATTTATTAAATTTATTTTTGTATAATTTTATATAAGTCATTCGAGTTAAGATTAAGTTTTCACTTAATAAAATGAGTTAAATTTGATTTAAATTTTAAATTTATTTTAATTAAATAAAACGAGCTTGAATAATTTGTTTATTAAATAAATTGAGTTGAAATCTATTAAAGTTTGGATCAATTTGTACCCTTAAATATAGGGAAAAGATCACCTACTAATTTGTATTTGGAATTTGCTCTTTGGTATTTTTAAAAGAAACTCTCCTCTAAGGACCAAAATAATCATACTTAAAGAAGATAGCAAAATATAGTTACTAGGAGCGCTTATGGGTATTAACAAAATATATTAAGGTTCAAATATATAAATACTCTCTCTCTCTATATATATAACATTAATGTTTTTTTATTAGGTGGAATCAGTTCCTTTATATAATTATCGTATACACAAATTTTTTATTTTTTTACTTTTAATTGATTCAATATAGTCTTAAAATTTTTAAAAAATGTTTTATTGTTAGTTAACTCTAATAACGACGATTTGTGGGTTGAATGTATGCATACTTTGTGGGTTGAATAAAAGGTTGACAAGATAATTTCATCTTAAATCTATAATAAATTGTTTTGTTTTTTAATAATTTTAATTATAAAAACAATTTTTTTTTTTATTTTTTTGTGTTTTTGTACCTAATAAGATGTAACCTAAGTTTAAATTAGATTTAATTTTTGAATTAATGTATTATTTAATTTATAAAATCATGAATAATATTATGTTATACATTTTTAATTAAAATTAATAATATTTAGAAAAAAATAATAGTGAACATAAATTTTTGCCTAATTGAAAAGAAAGAAGATTTGACATCTTATCTCGAATGAAAGATAGTTAGATTAATGTTGAGGATAGATTGGTAATTGACTTATCTAAGTAGGCGCCCATTACTTATTTAGGTATTTCTTTAGGTGGCAATTTGTGTGTTGAGTTTTTGAGATCCTGTGATGTATAGGATTTTAAAAAGATTTTGAGAGTTGGAAAGAGACTTATTTCTTGCTTGGTAGAGGAATCACCTTCATTCAGGTTAGTATCCTTTTGGGTTACCTTTCACTGTTTAAGTTTCCAGGTAGGATGGCTAACAGGATCAAGAACATTATGAGGGATTTCTTATGCTCTAGGCCACGGTTGAGAACTTGAGGAAGACCACTTGATTAGTTGGGAAATGTGTAGCAAATCAAAGGAGGTTGGTGGATTAGGTCTAGATCATTTGGTGTCTAAAAACATTTCCCTAGTGGCTAAATGGCTATGATGTTTTCCTTTGGAGCCTACATCCTTGTGGTATAAGATGATCATGAGCAAATGTGATATTCACCAAAACGGTTGGGAAGCTAATTCTAGGATTGGTGCTACACATGTAAGTTCTTGGAAGTTTCTGACAGGTATATTATACCTTGTCTTTAATGCTTTCTTTTTGTGTTGGAGAAGGTACCTGTTTTCATTTTTGGGAGAATCATTGGATTGGTGAATCTTTTTTTTTTTTTGAGTTTTTGTTATGTATTTGTCGTTTATCTTTTTTGCATAATGCTCCTTTTTCTGTGTTAGTACAACATGGAAAGCGTTTAAAAATCTTAGTGGCAAACCTGCTTATGATGTTGCTTTGTTACTAGAAAGTCTTGTTTCTTATCTTGCTTCTTCTTTGCCTGATTGAAGGATTTGGAAATTAGACTCTTTGGGCTCTTTTTCTTGCACTTCTTTTTAAAAAAATTTTGATTCGAATCCCAAATATTATTTCTATTCCTTTGTCAATATCTATTTGGGAGTTAAAGCACCTTCTAAGGAAATGTTTTGTTTATAGAATTAATACAAATGATTTGCTTTAGACTAGAAGATCTAACAAGACTTTATCACCAAATGTGTGTGTGATCTGTTTTGAAAGTTCAGACACGTATAGCCATCTTTTCTTGCATTATGAGGTGGCTAGGCTTATTTGGTATTTTTGATGAGGGCTAGTTTTATAGCTATTAAGTTCCGGCCTTTGGAAGGGAAAAGGAGTATAAGTTTCTTTGGCAATGTGCAGTCTTTGCAAGTTTATGGTGTCCTTGGTTTGAGCAGAATGCTAGTTTTTAATATTAAGTTCCTTCTTTGGGAGGAGATTATTTTTCTAGCTTCTCTGTGAGTTTCTTCTAATGATTGCTTCAGAAGAGTTTACCTTATGGATCTCCAATATGTTAGAGAAATATGTTCTTTTTTTCATCTATAAAAAGGGAAGCTAAAACTTTTGTTACTCTTCCTTCGTTTTGAAATCCCTTTTTCTTTAATGAACTATTGTGGTATTTAACAACTGCAAACCAGGCTCTACAAAAGATTTGTAGACTAAGTTAATTACAAGTAAAACTTATAAGCATGTTAAAAACTTTCAATAAAAATTACCTTTGATATGCATATATGTTTATTTATGATTAACTTAACCTATAGTATTTTTGTAAATCAGGTTCATGTTTATAGCGTTAATCAATAATATGCTTATCATTTGGGAACTAAGATTTCTAAAACAAAATTGGGGTGATTTAGGATTTAGTTATCTTTAGTTTGGGATTGGAAATGCATGTGTTGCTCAGATTCATTTATTTTTATTGTTTCTGCAGTTGAAGATGCACTGGCACATCCCTACTCAACATCTCTACATGAAATCAGTTGTTGGAACATGTTTTAAATTATTTATTTTTTATTAATAGAAAATTATTTTCAACAAATAAAATTATTTTTAATATATCAATTTTAGAATTATTGAAAAATGTTTAAAATTGATCAAGTCCTAAAAATATTGCAATAAAAAATTATTTCATGAAAATATGGTTTTTAATTTGTAATTTGTAAAGCCCTTAAAAATATTATTGAAGGCCCAAAATATTTTTTAACCCATAAAATTATTAAAGACCTAATACATTTTTGGCCAAATACTTTTCAGATCAATAATTTGCCCAAAGCCCAAATATGCTCAAAATAATACAATAAGCATGCTTTTATTAATTTTCTAAGTGTTAAAATCCATTTTGCCAAACAAATCAAAAAACCCATCATTTTAAAGCTCAAAAAGTCCAAAAACAAAAGCTTCCTTACAAAATTCAAACACTAGGCGGCAAAATGAAACAAGGATGCTTTAAAATGTAAAATTTAGTTGGGAAACGTGTAGCTTAATCCAGCAGGTCTATAGAGGCTATAAGTAGTAACCTGCAAAGATAACACCGACACAAAGTGAGACACCTACAAAACCTATAAATATCAACCTGCAGCTAGATTCAGCAAAGCAGAAAATTATAATGTACAGCAGTAGCCAACTTTGTATCAGCAGCTCAGAAGCAATAGTACAACAGATTACAACAGAGCAGAAAAGATGAAGCAGATGGCGCAGAATGCAACTTAAGATCAGGAACAAATATGGAAATGTGCATGTCTCAAGAAAAGCACAAATGAGCATACATCCTTCTGCTAGAATAATATACACCTAATGGCTACAAAGTAACGACTAGCTTCTGACTTCCTGCATTAGCCTTGGATAACTCAAAGGTTTAAACAAAGTTAACTCTAATCAAGAAATAGCTTCATAGAAAAGTGTGCAGCATAAAATCAAAAACCTACAGGCTATAAATAAGTAGCCTTCGGCATAATACAAACAGAAAGTGTGGCATAACAGGCTAAAAGCAATAGCCTTCAGAATAATGTAGCTGTGCAGGTGTATAAAAGTAAATCTGAAGAAAAGCATGAGAGATGGCAACGCACTTAATGGAATAAAAATAGAATGGTGCACATCTCAAGGCATAAAATCAGGTTGCTCAACATTCCTCTTTTCAGAAAAACACAAAGGCAACAATCTCCAAGAATAGAAGAGCTATTGGATAATAAACATTAACCTCTGTCATTCTGTGAAGTTGCAAAGATGAAGCAAAGCATTAAATGCAGTTTGAAATGTCCCTCTGAGCAAAGGAGCGTCCTGGACAGCATGCTTCATGGCATTTATTAGTACATTTAATGAAGGTCTCAACAGCTAGTTTTAAAGACCATTAAATAGAAGGTGAATGGCACAACATTAAGGTGGAGAGAGATATTGAGCTGAAATAGAGAAACCATGTTCTTGAGTTAATTCTCTCCATCTCTTTATGGTCTTAATGTCTATTTGTTCTTAGTGAGTTATTAATTTTTGATGATGGTTAGAAACACTGTATTGAAATCCTCATCTTCCTTAGTCTAGGTGTCTTGTTAAGTAAAAGCAGGTGTGCTGAGCCTTCATTGGGTTGCCTAGAGGCATAAAAGTTAGTGTATGCTGAGCCCAGGTGTATGAAGGTTTCCCAGGTGTATTCTTAATAATTACCCTTATTATGGTTATTGGCTTAAGTCAGTAGGTTACTGAGTAAGCTGGATTAGGTTGTGGGTAAGATTAGAAAAATACTAGGTGGTGTAAAAGCAGGTGTGCTAAGCCTTCATTGGGTTGCGTAGAGGCATAAAAGCAGGTGTATGCTGAGCCTAAGTGTATGAAGGTTTCCCAAGTGTATTTTTGGTGATTACCCTTTTAATAAAATACCCTTGCTATGTGCTTGGAGAGAGGATGTAGGATCAAGGTAATCTTGGATCCAAACCTCTATAAATCAATTGTGTGATTATCTTCTCTTTTATTCTTACATCTAACATTAACCTAAATTTCAAACTGATTATTGTTTTCGAAAAGGTATTTGTTTTGGGTCATTGTAAATTTCTAACATCTACCTAACAGTATTTTGAAAAGTTTTTAAAAACTAAAAGGAACCAATTCAACACCCCTTCTTGGTTCATTATCTGGCTAACATCATTGATGCACCTGTGTGCATGACTCCCTTCAGCTTTGACTTTAAACAACACGTTTTGACAGAGGAACAGATGAAGGAGCTGATATACCGGGTGGCTTTTGCATTTAACCCCGAGTATCAGCATCAGTAAAAGTTTTCATTTGAGTTTCGAAATTGCACCGTCTATGTCCATAGAATCGGCTATATGTGTGTATATATAACTGACATGTCAAACCAGATGGACTTGGAGTTGAATCACTTCCATGCATGTTTTGGGTTTTGACGACTGGCTGGAACAAGCAATGTTTTGGTTCATATTGCTCTCCAATTCGATGGCTTTGAGCCAACTTCTCCTCACTACTCAATTATGTGAACTTTTGTTAATGTCCGGTGACTTGCATCAATTTGTTTTCATGTTTTGTTTATTTGGCTAGATGTCTACACGTGCGCACATAATTGAGATGCATGAGCACAAATTGATCTTTTAGTATTAGTCTCATTGGTCTAAATGTCCTTGATAATGGAACTGCATATGTTTGATGTACATGTCCCTATTCAAGAGCATGAAAATGAATAATGAACTCTAATTAATTACGTTAATTCTTTTATTTGACCAGGTTATGTACATTGCTAAAACGAAAGTAAATTACTCGTAATGTAAAAACAGTAAATTTATACGAGTGTTTCATAATATATTATACAATACCTAATATGTTAATGTAAAATATAAAAACTTGACAAGCTGTGATATTTGAAGTGGCAGGAATTATTATTGCAAGATGGATATCGTCCTATAGATAATAAATTGAGTTTTAACCATCGACGCGGTATAAATATGGTCCTCACAAATTCTTGTTATAATTATGCCGAACAAGAATACAATGATAGACGAAGAGTGGCATTAATAGTGATAATAGTGACAACCAGGTATATTGTAGTGTAGAGGTGGTCACACAACATATTAAAAGACAGCACAGACATTTTTTAATCCATAAGAGCATAGACGATAAATCTTAAGCCATTGATAAATAAAATGTTCACTCAATTTCTCAAATGCAACTTTTTTTTCTTTATTTTTTTTTTAAAAGAAAACCACTAATGCGATTACGATCCTAAATGGAACAGTCGTTCAGATTCCTCGCAAAGTGATTCTACCATGTGAACGCGGGCAACACGTAAGAAGGAAAAGCATCGTATTTAATCGCTAGCGATTGCACAGAAGATAAATTTGCAACTTCTCCGAAACTATGGAGTCCAAGTTCAGTCGCATGAATCCCGCCAGTGATAAAAACTGATTTGATACCAGCCGCATTGGCACCCTTGATATCATGATGGAGAGAATCACCCACAGCAATGCAATCAGAAACATCTGTGCCAGTCATGGCCATGGCTGATTTGTAGATTATCTGACAAAAGGCCAGTAGTCATAGATCATAAATAGTTACACTGTCAATAACATGGGAAAAAGATGCATATGCATCATAAGATATATTGTTACTTAGTAATAGTTATGTAAGAAATTTATCTTGGCTTTTCTGAATTCTTGATGGGGATTCAACGTTTAGCTATTGAAGCTAAGACTTTCAACTTGTCATTGAAACAATCTGGTTCCTTTTTTGTTAGATAATCTACAAGGGTAGTTTCCAAGGTTGATGTCCTTAAAGGATTGTAGATAAGTTGGGCACACTTGTGACAAGAATATGCAGTTAACTTGGAGATACTTCAGTGACAAAATATGTTGCTTATTCATTGCCATGGGTAATATTGGCCTTGGATACCAAATCTAATATCATCAAGGGAATCAAATGACAAGATGATTCATGTTGAAAGTGTGTTGCAACTTGTTTCATAATCATTGTATGCAATCTAGATCGTCTACGTACTTAAGAGCCTATGCTACTGTAGAAAACAGGTTTACCTTATCAGGTTTCCCCATCCATTTGACTTCACCCTCGAGCTTTTCATATTTGGCTGCTAGTGTACCTTAAAATTTCAAAGCACACGCACCAGTATCAGTATATGGGGAAACTGGAACAAAGAAAAGGAACGAACCAATAAACTAAACAACAACAATTATTAAACATATGGTAGCCAAATCATCTATTAAAAACTTCTGTAATTTTGGCTGGAAAAGCTTGCAAAAGTAACTTATGATTACTAGTAGATGTCATGCTTATAGACACTGTTCAAAGGAGAAAACAAAGCATGTTCACCAGGCATCACACGCAAGTTTCTTGCCTCAACCGTGACATAATCTGGATTAGCTACCACCATAGGAATTCTTTTGGAAGCACAAAGCTCCAACAATCTTTCAAGGTCTTGAAGTTTCATGGAATGTGCATCCCCAGAGGGATCCCCCAAGGCTTCAGTGCCATGAGCCAAAACAAATTCAGCATCTTCTACATTCTCCACAACTTGCAAGTCTAGGCCCTAAAAGAGGAAATACAGGTGAGTTTTAAAAGCGCTAAATGACCAGTTTACATTTTCTTAAACCTCATCTTTACATAACTCAAGAATTTACACACGCTTATCTTCCTCAGATTAGTTTTAACTTATGACCAAATAGAGATTGATTTGAATGAATATCAATGAAGGAGACCTTAGTAATCTACAGCTTAGCGCATTTTGAATTCCTTAATTCTATTATACTTCAGAATTCTCTTGTGGTGTAGGATACCTTCAATCAAAAAAAGAAATGAACCCTAGTAAGCAGGTTAGTTGACTTCAACTTGGCAGTATAAACCTGTTACTCTTTAATTGCCAAGAGGACAATTGCTTTAAGCATCATGCAAAGTTACATGGCGTAAGACAATTTAGGGTACATTTGGACGGAGAATAATGGAGGGGAAGGGAAATTTTAACACCCATTCCCCTACCTTCTCTCTCTTTCCATTTTCTTCAGATTCCTTCCCTTACATTCTCCTCCCAACTCTCTTACAAGCCCTCAGAGTTTAAGAAGCATAAACTGAAATAGGTGAATTTAAAAAATCAACCTAAAATGCATTGCTGCTCTAATTACCTCAAGAGATATTGCTCCCCGGTCAATCCAGGTCAGATGAATACAAGATCTTCCCAATGCTGCAAACCAAGTATCATCTCTCCTATTTGAAGTAAAATTCATGAAACATTTGAGAAAGACTTAAATATGAGATTCACCATAAAAATATCACTTTGAATGTAGTTAAACATGCCAATGTTCATACGAAAACCAAAGAAATATGGTTTAAAGAAGTGAGAAAAGGAATGATGATATTTGGAAAAAATTTAGAGAGCTGGTTAGAGTGGACTCATTAAGCCAAGCCAAATCATGAAATAGTCATTTATCAATTATTCAAACCTCTACTTGGTGTTGTATATTATAGTGTTTCAAATATAAAGAAATTAAAGGAAAAAAAAAAGATTGGTGGAGCATGCGACGTTGCATTAAAACCAAAGCAAACTATAAATGTTATGTGCTTTTTGTTACTTGGGAGGATGTGAACAAAAAGCTGCATCAATTTTATCAGTTATAAAAACACAGCACCGGCAGTAATAAAAGTTTTGAATCATAATTGGTTTTTGGCCTACAAAGGCAGATATCTTGCTCAACCTTTGCAAGTATTGATGGGTGAGTTCTCCACTAGTGATGGCTCCTACAAAGAGAGAGGTATCAAATCCAAGACTCTTGAGTTTTTCCATTGTTGTTGATGATCGTCTTGAGGAATTGCTAATGATAACCATCTTAGCACCAGTCTTTGCTATATATTCTACTAAGAAAAATAAAATGATGAGAACATTAGGACTACGTAGATAAGATATGGTATTAGATAATAAACCCAAGAAGAAGAGGAGGATTATACATGTTGCAATTGCGCCAGGATAAGGTTGTTTCCCATCATGGAGGACTCCAAATTGATCTAAGAACCATGCCTGCAAGTGCAACAACGAACCGTTACCTGAAGAGGGTGTGATATGTATGCTCTTGGCTGTAACATTAGCACGTCAGATGAAACAACCTAAACATAAAATACCAACCACAACCACAACAACGACAAAAAGAATAATAATTATAATAAAGCAAGTAGATGGAGATGCAGAGGCAGACAGGCTGAAAATTTGGCAAATTCAATTTTCAGTGAGATGATGTCAGCCACAGAATGCATAATAGATTATGAAAACGATACAAAATCTCTGTATGAACATCAGTAATAATTAGGGTAGCTGAAGGTGGAGCAAATTGGAGGGGAGCGGGGGGAGTACCTTAAAACGACGCGTTTGGGCAAGCTGCTGAAGACCATTCAAGCTTTGGAATTGAAAAGGCTGAACGTCCTTGGACGAAATAGAACATCTGGGAATCATTATGTGTTCTGCCTCTTCTGTCTTCCCTACTCCGACTGCCTACTCTTCTCCGCCTGTCGTGTGTCATCTGATTTTGATTCATTTTGAGGCCATTCTGAGCTCTTGTACTTTTCTTGTTTGGGCCAACTAACAAGTATTTTGGGCCCAGCGATGTTACTTGACTTGTATTGATCTTGTCATATTTTTTGCAGCTTTACGTTTGTAGCTGCAGGGTGCATGAATCAGACATTCTTTAACTCCATTTTTCCTTCCAAATTGATAGGAAATTGGTAAAGAAACAATTCTCAATTCCTCATCAGATAGTCGCTGTTTTGAAATGGTTATACCATGACAAGTAAAACTGGACCAACCTATAAAATAAAAGTGTTATTTGTCAAATTATAATTAATTTAAACTCCTTTTTCCTTTAAAGCATGGATGCACCTCTTTCTCTTTCGTAAAGATTGTTAAATTAATTAAAGTAATTATGTTAGACTAAATATAATTAAATCCAAAATTTAATAACAAGTATTTGATTAAAATGATACATACTCTATTTATTTTATAGAGACGCACCCTAAATATTAATGTTTTAAAAAATATATTAACGTAGTTCTAATTATTAATCACATCCAAATTAAATATGAAGTTAACTAACCTATCAAATGTATAACTAGATAATCATTAGAAAAATATAAACATTAATAAATTCAATCAAATGGATATTTATTCTAATAACAATAATGCCATAGATTCATCTATGATTTCTCTTAAAAAAATTAGAATAAAAATACATTATTTTTGGCACTATGATATATATTTTTTTCATTAATGATTTTGATAATGTTAACAATTAGAATAAAATTGACACAAGAATTTTAGGGGGAAAATTGAAAACTCAATATGTTTCAATTAATACAATAATAAAAATATGCAAGAATAAAATAATTATGAATAGATTTATACGTATAATATATAAACTTGTAAAATGATTATGTTGGCACAACTTTTTTTCGTACAATTTTAAAAATTGAATGTGGTTCCCTATGAAATTAGGTTAGCCCACTTGAGAGAACTAAATGACACGAGATTTTAATAGAATAAACAAAATATAAATATTTTATAGATATTCTTAAAATTTATCCATCAACTCCAAATACTAAAAAAATGGGTTTAAGATTAAGAAATATGATACTCTATTCAAATTTACACTCACTTTATATAAATTATATAAATATTATTTTTTATGTTATAAATATTTTTTATTTTATTTTATTAATATATATATATAAATTATGTTATTTACTTAAATTTTATCAATAAGATAATTTAACGTTACTATAAATTTATAAATTATTATATTTAATAATTTTGTAAAGATAAATTTATTAAAATTTTATATTAATCATATATCTAAAGTTTATATAATATAATTAATTTAAATTATATATTTTTTTATAAATTTATATATAGATAAATTAAAATTTTAAAAAAATTATTAAAAATTTTTTTTTTAATAAATGAGACTAAACATTCAAAAATTTTACCAATTTAAATATGAAGATATAAGTCTAAATATTCAAAGACTGTAATACTCTATCCATAGCCTTTCATCCCTATTTTTTAATAGTCACTTGTAATAGTTGTGAAGAACTGAAGATTGTGATTTCGAGGATGAAGTATACTGGTTTTTCTTCTTTCATTTTATTTTCTTTAAGTTTCTATATCCCGAACAAAAGATATAAAATTCTTTTTCTCCCATATTAGAACATTCGAACCTTCAGCCTTATATAACACTTCTCTTCGATGTAAAAAGATTAATAATAATAATAATAATAAATATAAAAATAAAAACTGAGGATACTTGTTTCAGTTGTTTTCCGGGAACCTGAATTACTCTGTAATTATAAGGGTGAATAGGATTTCAAGTTAATCACCCTAGTAAGGCGTACTATTTTGCTTTCGACCATTTTAAGAGAATAAAGGAAAAATATTAAAGTCCAACTCACATCATATCAGCTCATAAAAACATCACTGAGTTCTCCCTCCCATATAACATTATGAAGCGAACAAGGGCATATGCTTGAATAACACTTCAATTACTAGCTTACACATCAGCCCAGTAGGTGGACCCTATGAAAATTATAAGGAAATATCTTCTGACTAGTCCTAGGATATGGTACTTAGTAACCAACGATATCCATATTATGGAATGAAGAAAGTGTATTTGAACCTAACACCTCTATCCAAATCCTCACCTCAACTAACCATCACGATAGCAAGAAATTAACACCATGCACAAAGAAACTAATTTTGCAAACACAAGACGCCTATATTATTATTACATCAGAAAAAAAATAACTTTACATTTCATAATACAACAAAATGTAAATAAGGTTGCACAAGCAATCCAAATGTCTAACCAAACTACCTTGTGTGTAGCACTCAAACTGCTGATAGGCTAGCCCATTTCCCGAGCTCATATGGATCAGCATAGTAGTAAAGCTTAATTCTATTGGACAAAGATAGCCCTGCTGCCAATGGAGAACTTCTAATACTGGAATCATCTTGTTCTGACGGGTCATCTGTAAAAGCTGCAACATCTCCAAGAAGTTTGAATGAAATTCTGCGAGTTTGTATCTGCCCAGGGAAATCAAAGTACATTGGTGTTCCAGCCCTGGCCTCTGGTAATCGGTACTCAGCAATGGTTACCATGCTATGGTATTCCTGCAATCATTCACACCATCAAATCTTCACCAAGGGGTACAGAAGTACGGGAATCATTCAAATAACTGCAATTCCCTCAGTATCTCAAGCAAAAAATCTATGTACAGCAGCTTGCACACATTTTAGCGAAATCAACCTGTCTAGTCTAGTTAACTGGAAAAACAGCCAAACAGATGTAGCACCAAAAAGAGAGAAGAAAGGATTGGGGTGGGTTTAAACACTGGCATTACAGAATGCTGGCTGCTGATTGTGCTCAAATGTACATCTAGCGGCATATCTTATTTAAGGCCAAAAATATCGGGGAATCTTAAGAAATATAATAATTGATGATTAGAAACCCAGGGAAAAAGAGAGAGAGAGAGAGCAAATCATCCTCAGCCATCATCATTTGATTTGAACCCTAAGACTTAAAAACAATAAACAAATTTTTTTTTCACTAGGTAGGTTCGGCTACATGGATCAAGCAACATTAACCATCTCATTAGATTTTATTTGAAATAAAAAGAGGACTAATCTAAAGACAAACACTTACTCTTATCCTGTTACAGTCTTAAAATACTGAAGAAATCATAGCACAATAACTTCAACTTGGAAGTACAAGCATCAAGTCCAGAATAATGGAAATGAACAATCTATTGCTTGGTATATTTGCTTTTGTTCGCAACTGATAAATATAGAGGTTTGGAATTTTTCTTTTTTAACAAAATACAGTTCATTTAGAAAGTAGATCTTAGAATTAAATATGTAATAATGTAAGCACATGCAATCATTCTATAAGCTTCAGTCAAAACACCCAAATACCACATGCTCCTGTATGATACAGGGCAGTTAAATAAAAAGCAGTGCTTTATGAATAATATGTATATATTTTCAGTAGAAAAATAAACCATAATCTTTTAGAATAAATTAAATCAATATATATAGTATAGTGCAGGTGCTAATAAATTATGGCCAGGGAAAGAAATGAGATGAACGTCAGAAATCTTTAAAACACAGCAACTGACGGAAGACCTGTATGGATATACCCAGACCAGAGAAGCCCGTCAAAAGAAGTATGGTGAAGGTCTATTAAGTACCTGGAGAACAGATACTTGTATATACAACACAGCTGGGGAGATGTATCTATCATCCAAAAATGATGAAAAAATTGGGCTATGTACATCCAAAGCAGGTGAATGGGTGACCCGAGGCTTTATTGCACTATAGGCATCAAGACGAAATCCAGCAAGCAGGGGAGAAGCAGGGGACAGATACAGCTCCAGAACAAGATCATTGTGCAATAACCTCTCAGCCTCAACTGGAACCTAAAAGAATAAGAGGTTTATCAACGAAATGCTTGATATGAATAAATGAAATTTGAAAACAAACTGGTTTCCACGAAGGATTAAGCAATGAAATGTATATTCTACTACCTTGAATCTATTTAACTGTGGAGCTCTCTCTAACCATCCTTTCAGGTTCAACTGGTCAGGGCTTTGCTGTGACGTAATATCAACTTCCTTTCTAATGGGGGTTCCAACAACTAAAATCCTCTTGGCATGAAGACACGGTTCAATTTCAGCAGATCCTTCAAAAGAGGCCCGTCGAGTTATTTTGGCAAAGGGATTCTCTTCTAGAGACAGCAGATTGAAGTTATTTTCAAGATTAACAGAACTTGAACCAGGTCGCTGAAGGCGTAATGTTATCCAAATTATGCGGCATCGAACGGGATTCCTGAAGGAAAATTTTACATGTCTAGGCACCTTATGTTCTCTGCCTGACTTTTCTGGCCCATTTAATTCTGAGGAATTCTTAATCAGAGACTGTACATCCCATTTTCCCATAAATGATCTTTCTTCCTTATGTATTTTATTACTTGCCCAGATTTGCACCTGTAACAACATAATCCTTCCAGATTTTATTTCTAAATTCAACAAACAAATTAAAAAAAAAACACATGGCAAATAAAAACTTACAATTGGAGCATCAACTAAGGAGTAGCCACATGGGCTGATAATCAATATAACCCCATTAACATCAGAAAGGTCACCAAGGACGATTCCAAATTCAATGGAGGAGGCACTAGGTGGAGCTTTCCAGTATGATAGCTGTGAACCAGAATCAAATGGCGCAAGCAATGACAAGAAAGGTACAGAATCTACTGCTGTTTCAACCTGCTATTGCAGGGTTATTAGTAACATAAAGAAACTAAGAAAATCATGTAATGTATAGGCTTCAATACCTTTAATGAAACTAAGAAGCTCACATTCTGTGTTAAATCCATAAAGACTTTAAAGGATTTTGGTGAACAAGGTGTGAAATTATCAAATACGAGTTATTCCATATTTTGTAACCATGATCAACAAAATGGCTAACTGGCAGCCTAGGTCAAGACCATAATCTTTCTATATTATAAAACTACAGTTTCAGCTTTGCACAAGCAAACAGCTAAGGTGATAATAACTGACACATTATATAAGTACAACGTAGATCAATAAAGGGTTTGTGGTGCTTATCTTGAACATAACAAAACGACATATTCCCTTTCATTCCCCACGGCAGTATCACAAAGTGGTCAAAATCAGTTAATCCATGAATCCAAAAATAGTAAAAGCGGTCTTTGAACCCTATTTCCAATATCACAGAAATTTGGCCTCTTTCATATACATCAAGCACAGTCAGAAAAATTAACGGAATCCCAAAAACATCAAGTACAGTTAGATAAAAGGTGCACTGAGTCTGATATAACTTCTTCAAAAGTTGTAGAAAACCTAGCAAGTAATACCAGATAATATGGTTTTCTTTCTATAATATTTTGATAACAGATAGTACACCTAGAAATAGATAGCAAAGGTACGACTATGTAATGTGCACTCACAATAAATAAATTATTACATTCTTAGGACATGTTTAGCGAAGTATTTGAGGAGCCAGAATTATCTTGGCTTCCAAACATAGTGAAGGCTTCTTTTTACAATGTTTGGGAGCCAACACCATTTTTCTCCTCAATGTGACCCATCTATGCTTCATCAAACATGCACTTAGTTCAACTTACAGCTTTATCTGAAGCCTAATGAATTCAATCAGTAAACATGGTCCAAAATTATGCCAACAGGAAACCAATTAAATTATTTATAGCTTTACTCCTGAATTTGCTAGTCTCTCGGTTATTTTCTGGACAACTGTAATCAATCTACGGTTTGCTGATTATTTTGACACATTATCTGGGCATTTTTCAATTTAGTAGTGGATTCTCAAAATAATTATGCCATTGAAGAACTTTTCTATAATAATGTATATATGCTGACACAATTCTTTTGATTCCATGGTAACAAAAAGAGAAAAACAGAATGTTCAGCTATTACATATTTTTTTCTTGTGTGGTGGTTGTGGGGGAGGGCGGTGTTTATGGTATGCAGTACCATTCCAAATTGTAATGCCTAGATTGTTATCTTATTCTGCCAAGACTGAAGCATATGCTACTGTAGTATATATTTTCAGACCTTACCAGTAAAAAGGTGGACTCCTTCAGTCCCTAAATATTCATCAACCTCGACCTTGGACATTATCCATCAATTGGAATCGAGACCCACCAAATCTGTAAACTAAAAATTTTAGATATTATTCAAAGGTTTTGTATTCCACATTAATTCCTAAGTTCTTGCATTAATTTTCCTCCCTCTTGTGACAATATATTGGTCAACGAATCTGTAGAGAAAGAATAATACTCTAAATGGGATATCCTAACTTACTTAGCCAGGCACTTTATGCGTCTATTTATAATTGTAAATTAGGTTAAGTACAGATGGTAAAAGAAATAGTACCAGCCTAGCTGATGTAGGACCGGTGGGGAGAAAGGAGAAGGATGGGGGTGGGGGTAATAGTCAAAGAGGGAGAAGAATTAATGGGGAAGGAGACTGAAAGAGGGAGAAGAGAACTCAAAAGTAATAGAGGGGGGAGATAAGAGGGAAGGTGGAAGAACAGAAAAGAGGGAAAGAAGGAAGAAAGGAGGGAAAAGGGAGAAGAGAAAATACAAGTCTACATAAATTATTCCATAATATTCCAAAGCAGTCTTACAACTAAGGAAAAGGGTTACTTATATAGAGAGCCCTTAGAGATAAGAGTCTTAATTGATAAGATAAACTAACTACTTAAATAAAAGATAAAGATAAAGATAAACAATTTTTTTTAATTCAAAATATACTAAATATTTATCCTATAGACCTATACTAGCCCATTAGTGATCAAAACACTTACGTAAGCCTAGCCCTCACACATTCACTATTCCAACAACACCTTCCAAAACTCAGATCATTTCCATGATTGGTGTTTGATCTTATCAATGCAGTAGTTGAATAACAGTCATACACCATGGATCTCTACGTATTGTAGTTAGATACAGAAGTATGTTGCAAAGTAATGTGTATGAAAACATCAAAACAATAAACAGCAGAGTGAAAAATCAAAATTCAAATTGAATTTTAAAAAAGAAAGGAAAAAGAGAATACTGGATGTAAAAAGCTGGCAAATGGAAATTCAGCCAGGGATTCATATCCATTCAGTAACTGCCATATGGCCTTGCCAGCAAGCTGGCTATCAGAGGGCTGATTTTTTTCAAGAAAATCCAAAGAAGACCCAATGATTAGCTTCAAAGCATTATAAGCAGCCTTTTCCACACGAGCTACTCTTCGTATGCTAATGAGAACCCTCACATAGTCCAAGATCAATGCATTAAGCACAATATCCTGGCAGCACTGTTTACAAAGTGTACCATCACGTGCTAATATGCGATTAAGAGGGACATCAACTTGGCAACCATAGCTTGATCCACTTTGGCTTGATGCACCATTAAAATTCATGACTTCTCTTGAGTTATTGCCAACAAGCAGAAGTGCCCCTCTCCCTGCACAGCAAACTCTGCAAACCTTTTTTTCACATTGAGAGCACAAAAATATTGGTTCTGAAGCTCCATCAGATGACATCGACTTAGTTATATGAACTGTTTTTTTTGATTCAGCACGCACCTCACACTTGCCCCCTGAACAGGTGTCCCCAAGTCTGGTAATATTCCAAAAGTCTATTGCATTATCATCAACAGTTCCAAGGCCAATCGCAGCAATTAGTTTGTCTTCAAGTGAAGCTTCTCCAAGCAGTGCAAGAGTGCTTGCAACTTTAGATAATCTCCCCATGTAAGCTTCATCAAGCAATGTATTTGGATTTATAGTTGCAGGATCCATTCCAACAGATAGTAGGGCTCTATCCCTTTCAGCAGCAGAGATATTCAGATGAATGCGTTCAATTTCAAGTTTCACGGCTTCTATGAAGTCTAGTTTTTTATTCTGCAAAAATTATATAGGCAATGAATTAGATTTATGTTCAAAAACTCCAATAAATTATAGATTCAGGGTAAATAATTTTTTTTTAAAAAAGAAATTTATTATAGAGAGAAAAGATACAAGTAAGTACAAGAAGGAGGACAAGCTGTCCTCAACAATATAACTAGAGAGAGAAGAGACAAGGTGCTAATAGAAACAAGTTTTATTCCCTTTAGCTATGACAAAAAAAAAAAAAGGTCATTTGAGGTTGTAAAACTATCTGAAGAGACAAAGTGCTAATAAAAGCAAGTTTCATTCCCTTTAGCTTTGACAACGAAAAAGAAAACAGAAAAAACAAGCAAGGTCACAAACAAGGTCATTTGTACAATTCAGCTCTTTGTTTCTCTGAAAAAATGATAAAGAGGCAGTCAAGTCTCCAAATATTAGTTGTGATTTATGACTAAAGCAAAGGAAACAACAGAATGAAATAAGGGTTCACTTTACACGCGGAAGAAATTTGGTGAAAGTACATGTATATATATCTAGACCATTTTGGGAAATTAAAATTCATATAAAACCTAGGAGATGATTATAAATATGGCAAATTTCTCTGTGTTGGAGATGGAACTCATTTTCCATTTTGGGAGGATAATGGATTGGTGAATCTTGAGCTTTTTCCTCATCTTTATTCCAGCTCTACATAATGCTCCAATTTTTTAGTTTTTATTACATCATGGTGACCAAATTTGTTAGCATTTT
The DNA here is from genome assembly GCA_031216115.1 of Senna siamea. Classification (NCBI taxonomy): domain Eukaryota; kingdom Viridiplantae; phylum Streptophyta; class Magnoliopsida; order Fabales; family Fabaceae; genus Senna; species Senna siamea. The sequence goes on along the minus strand of CM062362.1, from coordinate 30,960,574 downwards.
CATTTTTCCAGAAACCTCATCTTTTTTCAAATTTTTGACTCAAAGGCCAAATTTTGGCTCTAATCTTTTGTTTAAATCTGTTTGGAAAATTAAAACACCTCCTAAAGTAAAGGCCTTTGTTTGGATAGTGGTACTTAACAGAATTAACACCAATGATTTGCTTCTGAGCAGATGTTCCAACAAGACCTTATCACCAGATGTTTGTGTGATGTGTCTTAGAAGTTCTAAGACAAATAGCCATCTTTTCTTGCATTGTCAAGTAACTAGGTATATATGGAATAGATTGTTTGGTCATTTTGAAGAGAATTGGGTCAGTCCCGTTGATCTTGACACCTTTCTTGCTATCATGTCTGTGGGTTTTGGAAGGGATAAGGTGCATAAAATACTTTGGCAATGTGCAGTACTGGCAACTCTTTTTGTTTGTTAGTTTCCATTTGTAGAGGACTGCTTGTCCTTCCTGTATTCTCTTGTATTTATTCTCTTTCATCAATAAAGTTTTTCTTTTATAAAAAAAAGACAAAACTAATAACTGCTCAAAGCAACATCAATGATATAACAACATACCAGACTTTGCCCTGTGAGAGATTTCAGGCAACTTAGATATCGCTCGGCACCAGTATCTGAACATGCATCTTCCGATGAAGAAATGTTATGTTTATGATTCACACTCTGATATTCAACAACAGCTTGGTCCAAGAAATCGAGTGTGTCACTTTCCTTATAGACAACATTTTCAGTAACTGGTTGAGCAAGTGGGTGTGGAAGTGGGTCCTCCCCAGTCAAAAGGTCAATCAAAAGGTCAGCAGAATTGCTTCTTTGCACAGGTGGTGACATCTTTTTTGCAGATGAAGAATTAAATGGATTCATATCTGAACCAGACAAGAAGGGATTTGTCTCCTCTTGAAGCTTCTTGACATGCTCAATTAATCTTGAACCAGGGCCTTCATTAGTAAATATGCCTTTCCAAGGAAGAGAAACTCCAAGGATCTCAATCTGTAGCCAAAACAACTCATCAAAAAGTAGCAATAAATACTTTCATTTTAGAACTCAAATTAATATCCTTCCTTGGGAGTATGACTAGAGAAAAACACAATTAATAAAACCATCGAAATATGCTCAAGGATGTGCTATTGAAGCATCTCACCCAATGCCTAGTAATCTAGATTCTTGGTTGCGTTTGGTGTGGACATCACTTCAGGTTCCATTCTTTAAATTCATTTCCAGTATTTTATACTTTATGAAAAATAGTTCCAGTCCGTCTAACTCAAAATTATTCCACAGAAAATAAGACCAATGAAAATCTGTATAATGCACCACTCCAAGCAGGAAAAGATTTTTTTTCTTTCTTTTTTTTTTTCTTTTTGGAGAGCACAAGATATTTTACCACATTCAGTAGAGGGGCAGAAAGTGCCAACCATTCTTTAATTTATCATGTATAGCTCTCATGCAATACATCATAAATATGATATATCCAAATGGAACTGAATTTGATTTCAGCCTAAGCCACCTTGCCATCTCTGCTATTTTATTTTTGAAAAGAGATGTAATCTGAAGGCAATTCACTTAGAAAATCATAGACATATCAGTCTATCCAGAACTCATTATATTTTAAGTAACATGTGTTGTGACTAATCTCTACCTCACCAAGAGTCAAATTGCTCCTTCCAGAAACAGCAGGATAAAAGGTTAGTGCCACTACACGAGTTAGGAAGTCTAATTCTCCCTCGAGTTCCTCAAAATCATACAATAATGACAAGGACAATGTGTCTTGGGCATTTGAGCGAGAACCTGCTCCAGTTATAGCCATATCTTCTGCACTAATTGCCCCAGGTAGGGGTATTAATAGGTTTGTCCCATTTGCACACTGTGGAATAGAAGCACCCTGCCAATAGATGCCAGATGAGATGTGAAGTTAGAACCATATTCAAGTTAACTCCATAACAGAAATAACAAATTTTCTGCAACTATATACTTAAAAGATAGAAATTCAATAAGAAGCAAAGAATGAAGAGTTAAATCTTGTTGGAAACTACTTCCTTCTACTGCACATAGATGCAAAGATACAAGTGCATTGTTTCATAAGAGATATTTAAAAAGCATAAAAGCTTAAATGTTAATCTTTACTATTTCGAAATAACTAATTCTAAATAAATTTTATATGAATCAAGCAACACCAACATGTTCTATCTTGACTCATTTCTATAATTAGATTGTTTACAAATAGATCCATCATAATCATTTACCTCTAGTTATTGGACCATCTTCCATCTAGTTAACTCTTAGTACAAGAGCCTCTAATGGTCTCCTCTATACATGACCAAACTACCTAAGACGCCTTTTTACCAACTTTTTTACTATAGGTGCTACCTAGCTTTCTCTATAATATAATCATTTCTAATCCTATCACTTCTAGTATGTCCACTCATCTAAAGTAACATTCTCATTTTTGTAATGTTGAATTTTTGTTTATGTTGACTTTTTATCTTCCAACATTCAATATCATACAACAATACAGGTCTTATAGCTCTGCAATAAAATTTTTCCTTAAGTTTGAGTAGTACTTTTCTATCACAAATACACTTGAAGCCTTTTTTCATTTCATCCACCTAGCTTGGACACTATGATTTAAGTCTCCTTGTATTTCTCCATTATTTTGTATTATAGTCCCTAAATACTTAGACCTTTTAACTTGTTATATGGAGTGATCTCTAAGTTTTACCTCCACCCTAGAATTAGTGCACCTTTGACTAAATTTATATTCTATATATTCCATTTTACTTTAGAAACCATATGTCTTCAAAACTTGTCTCCACCTCTCTAATCTGTCATTTAATTCTTTTGAATTGCCAACAAGTATAATATCATTAGCAAAAGGCTTGCACTGTGGCACCACCTCTTGATTATGTTCAATGAGCACATCTAATACCAAGTTAAAAAGGTAAGAGCTCAAAGTTGAACCTTGATGTAATCCTATGGTTATAAGGAAAACATTCATGGCTCCACCTTGTGTTCTTAAACAAGTAGTGGCCCATCATACATGTCTTTGATTGCTCGGATATAAGCCACACGAACTTCTTTCTTTTCTAAAGCCTTCTACAATACATCTCTCAGTACTCTATCATAGGCATTTTCTATATCAACAAAAACCATATATAGATCCTTATGAGATCTCTAATATCTCTTCATCAATCTTCTTAATAAGTATACCGCCCCTATGGTTGATCTCCCTAACATGAAACCAAACTGGTTCTTTGTAATCTGTGTGCCCAACTTTAATCTCCACTCATTGACTTTCTCCTATAATTTCATAGTATGACCCATGAGCTTGATCCCCCTATAATTTGCACATGAAAAAAAAAAAAAGAATTTTATAGAAGAGAGTAAATACAAGAGATCAGATGAATAGACGACAAGAGATCCTCAACAATTCAAATACAATATTATTAATAGAAGACTCAACAATCACAAAACACTAACTTTCAACATCCATTTATATGAACACTATAACAAAAATAGTATGATCAACATATTGTAAATGAGAAACTTTTCACCCCTCTTTACCAATCATCAAACCTCAAACCATCCCTCTCTCAAACCCCTCTGCAACATGACTTAAAACAACAACAAAGGTAAAGAGAAAAGGAAAAAGGGGATCTCCTTACCTTACACCTAATGTTGCATTAACACTTACCCTTGAGCTAAAGCTTACAATGTCTTTCAGCTTTTTTTTTTTTAAATAGAAAATGAGTTTATTAAAGAGAAGAGAAGAGCAATACAAACAAACAAGGACACAAAGTCCTCCCAAAAAAAGAAAAATTAAAAATTACAAAACCATTGAGCTTTCCAGTCCCTTTGTAAATCCATAAGGAAAACCCCCTAAAAAGACCATTTGCTGCAAAACACAGGGAGGCCAAGAAAATAATTCTCTCCCAAATTAGATGTGAAGGCAGGGCTTTCTGATCAAACAGACTACCAGCATACAGTCAACGGGGATTTTTGGTCCTTCTTTCATGCCAGTAAACTTAATGGCTAAAAAATTTGCAGATTTGCTGGAGCTAGACACACCGATTGCTCCTAAAAATACAAAACAGCCTACTTGAAATCTGCCAAACCACTTCACAATGCAAAAGCAAATGATTGTTTGTTTTGGAACCACGAAAACACATCACACAAACTAGACGAAAATTGCCACATTGAGCCTCTGAATCTAAAGCAAATCACTTATGTTAATTCTGCTTAGTGCAACATCCAAACAAAAGTCTTTACCTTAGAGGAAATATTTATTTTTCAGAAAGTTTTAGACAAAGCTCGCAACATTTTACAAGTCTTATATTACGCAACAAGACAGAAAAATAAAGAATAACTTCTTGGCCACATCATCCAACACAATGACATAGCTTACAGATGTCCTTGACCCACTTATCTTGAGTAACCCTCTCAACTTTTTCCCAGCTAGTCTTCATTACTTAGGTTGCTCACTAGGATACTCAAACACACAGCTCTCTTATTAATAACACATGTTAATATATGTCACTCTCAAAATCTCCACTTCTTATGAGTCCAGGCTCCCCAAGAGCTTTGACCGTAACTTTGTTGACAGAAAAACCAACAAACCAACTCTAAAACCAAACTACTATCATCACCATAATAAAACTCAAAATCAACAATTCCATAACAGTAAACAACACTATCACATATTTTAATCCCATTAAAGAATGGAAAACTTCCATGAAATATATGATAAAACAAAACAGAACTCAAGTAACTAGATTTTTTTGTAGTATTTTAGCTAGAAGGGATAGGATTAGGAATGAGTGCATTAGAGAAAAAGTCAGAGTATCACCTATCATAAAAAAGTTAGTATAAATGTACCTTAAGTGGTTTGGTCATATACAAAGGAGACTATTAAAGGCTCATGCACGAAGAGTTGACCAGATGAAAGATAGTTTAATAATTAGATATAGTGGAAAACCAAAGAAAACAATAGGAGAAAGTATTATGATGGATTTAACTATTAATAACCTAACTATAGAAAGGAACAAAGATTAAACACATCGGCGTCTCCTGATCCATATAGTTGACCCTACTTAGTGAAAAAAGGCTTTGTTTATTGTTGTTTATTTTCGCTCTTTTTTTAAAGATAAGGTTAGAATTCAAGGTGGATGATACTTGTGATATGATGCCATGTTCTTTTTTAAAAGGTTTAGCACAAAAGTTTTTAATAGTTACCTTCCAAGCAAAATCCAATAATATACTCATGAAACTCTCTTTTTCTCTTCCTTTACTTTCTAGCTTCCATGAGAACATTAACTTATAAAAGCATAGTGATGGAACCCAAGTGACTTGATAAACCCTCCCTCAAAAGCTAACTGTTGAGGGGAAGATCCGAGCATCTCATATTACTCGATGCAAAATTTGGGTAGTCCATACTATCCTAAAGACATCTCATACTATCACTAGTCCCCATCACATAGACTTTTCCCAAAAAGACTTAACTCTACCAATGTATACGACCATAATCATATAGAATTAGACTTCAATTGAAGTACAAAATAGGCTAGCATTGTCTTTGTTCTAGCCCATAAAATCGTCCTAATAAATTATATTTAATTTCAACCCTTTTCCATCAACCATCCATAGCCCTAATCCAATCTGTTTTCACATGACTCCTTTTTTTTTCTTTTTTTTAAAATAAAAGGAAATATTGACCCATTTATTCTACATTGTCAGCAGCAACTTTGCTATGGAACAAACTGTTTGCAGCTACTGGTGAGAACTGGGTTACAACAACAGTTAGGAGCAGTTTCTCTTGAATTACTTTGAAGGCAAGAAGAAAGAGAACAAACTTTTATAGCAATTGCAGTGTTTGTCGTTGTGGTATATTTGGCTTGAGAGAAATGCTCATATCTTCAAGAGAATCACTTTGCCCTTACATTTTCTTCGGGATAGGGTGGTGCTTATGGTGTCACTTTAGTATAGTCCCCATCAGTGTTTTAAGGAATTCCTCTGTATATGACGAGATTGGTCAGCCTTGCTACATGCTTGAGCTAATTTGGCTTTCTCCTTTTTCTTTTAAATTCCATTTGATTATGAAGGATTTCTTAAACCCCCACAAAGTTGTACTTTTCCCTTCCCTCTCCAATAAAATTTCTTTTTTAATTTAGACACTAATGAAAAGAAATCCAACAAAATGGTCTAAAAGAAAAAGCACCGAACTCTGTTCGACATGAATTTTTACTCCAAATGTAAAACTGAAACTTGCCAATCACTATAACTTTTGCATAGATCAACTCAATGAATTTCCTAGCTGCACCATAAAATTTATATCTACTCTAGGCTCCCACTAATATTCAAACAGATCATGACTTATTTATACATTTTTTATTTTATATTAGAGAAGATAGACATTTACAGAAATCATGTAAAATTTACAATCTTATAATGACTGAAAAGAAAAGTCAACAACTCCTTAACAAAACTTCCATATTTGCTGCACAACAATGAATGTGCATGCCCTCATCTACTTCAGTTAGCAAGATTAAGACAATCTGTTTCACTACTATCAAAGTCATAGATGGTTATTCCAATGACCGATGACATAAAGACAGCAAAATACAGACCTCCAGGACCAGTTTAAGCCCATCTAAATGGCGTCCTGTCCTTACATCAACTGTTGATGGATAAGTTGAATCATCTGCACCATGGGATATTGTGAGAAGAAGTTGACAAACATGGCAAGGCTCACCAAGATAGATAAAAATCTCAACTACATCTGCAGGCTGTGTACAAATCTGTGAAACAGAAAAGATAAAAATACTTTTGTAAGAGTGACAAAATAAAGACACTTTAGATGAAAATTATGGAAGAATTCAAACATGAAAGAACAGTAATTAGTTGGACAGGAGTTTCCTCTAGATGTTAAAATAAAAATTATCAAAAAAAAAAATTTGAGCATACCCAGACCACGTCTTTTCTCTTGAAACTCAGTAGACTAGCTTCACCGCCAGAACAAGGAAATAAGTTTGCAACTGGCTTAAGAAAGAAACCAGATGGCCGAGAGGGTACCTGTGATTATCAGATAACTTGGCAATTTAATAACTATTTCTGACTGAAAGCATAGGATAGGATTTAAAATTGCCAACACTATGAAATTTCATTTTACAAACAGCATTATAAATTTAACCATCAGTTGCAGTGGAATATATATATACCTATATGAGATTAATTGAGAGAGGTCCCTCTAAACTAAAAGAATGAAGACAATCAACAATCATACTAGTTAACTCAGATAGTTGACAAGTAACATACATATAAAGGTTGAAGTGAAATTGATGGAAGATGCTTGAAAAGCCTCGTTCCAAGAAACATTTCTAATTGTTTTTGACGAGAGCTATCCACAATTGCATTCTTATATCTTCTCTGCAAAGTGATTTTCATATTCTGTGCTGCAGAAAACTGTTTAAACTTTCCTGTATCTTCGTTGAATATGCTAAGAATTTGGCTGTGCATTGCTTTAGACCCAGTATAAAGAGTTGCATGAATATCCCCAGCAAGCAGAAAAAGATCAGCTAATTGAGAAACTGGAGACAAAATAGTTGATCTCTTGAACTCCTCAAATGTCATGTCAAATCTCTTCCATGGTTTATCAGGACATGGATGCATCCATGTGGTGGTTCTGGTATTATGGTCAATATAAAATGTTTTTCCTGTTACAGCATCAGATCGCTTCTCCCAACCAGGTGGAAGTGGAGCAGTATATCCAACATAATTACTCATTGACTGGTAACCAAATGCTAGATCACTGTCAAGTGATATTCCCAGCCGTCTACATTGCTCCGTGAAGACTTGGAGGCAACCAAAAAAACTAGCAGCATTGGTCCTATCCAGGGAATCAGCACAGTTGAAACGAATTACCCCATTTTGATGTGTCCTCAAGCAAAATGCACCTTCCAAATTGTCATTGCAAATGACTTCACCTCTGCAATCATCAATTCGTTGTCGTGAGGGCAAATAATCCCCTTCAGAAATTCCAATGGATATAGTAGGTGCTTTCAGAAGTTTCCATAACCCTTCAACTGTCAGCTGTTCACCTTTTAATTTTATACTAGCATGCCAGTCATAATTTATCAAATGAACCCGACTATAAGGAAGTTTTCCAGTTGATCTAACATAGTTTACAGACTCCTCAAAATGCTGCACCAAAATGGACTCAGACTTTCCTTCCCCATTCCGAAGCAAGTTAATGCATACAATTGGAACCAAAGCCTTTCGATTTGGATTCTCACCAGCAGCTACATCTAGATTCCGAGCATCATATCTCTTACTCAATCTTTGATAATACTGCACACTACCTCGGTAAGGATCACAATCTGAAACATAAATTTCAGCTTCTGCAGCAGTCAATTTCAGTTCTGCACCCCACCAGATAGGAATTGTTCCTCTTCGCCATACATATGTATTAAAAGGTACACTCTGACCAGCTCGTTTAGGAACCCATACAAGTTGCTCACATTCCACTTCATTTCCTGTGCATAACTTAAAAAACAAAAAGATTAGAATATGGCATTACTAAAGCACATGCAGCCAGTAAAGTAATATCAAAGCAAAGCAAATAAATAATAAAAGCAATGGCAGATGAAGTTCCAAACTTCCCACCTATAGAATAAATTAGGGTTAGTGAGTGATCAATGGATGTTTCCAATTTTTATAATCATCAAGAGAAAATTCAGTACAGAAACAAGACAAAAATGCAATATTACATGCAATTAAGGGTCAATGAAAGAAGGTTTTGCTGAACATATTTTTTTTAAGAAAAAAAAAAGGAGTGAGATCAAGAGAATTGAAACCAAGACAGACATGACTGAAAAAACTTAATATTCAAAGCTTGACTATACAATACCCAAAAAAATAATAATACAAAAAGGATGATCTCCTTAGACATAGCCTGACTTCCTTAGCTAAATTTATAGTTTAAGTCATAATCAGACTGAAAATTCGAATACCAAGACCAGTTGATAGGTTTTTTCACCTGTACTAAAACATGAATTTAGCCCCCTCGCCAAGTAACGAGTTCCAGGATGTAACCTACTTCGACGAGCTGTAAGTGCTGCAATGCCTTCTGGTTGACCTGAGCTTCCAAAACTCCGGCATTCCGCAAACCCCTACACATGACCTTCAGTATATTACCAGTACCACCAAAACAACAAATGGACCACACTGCCTCTGAATAGTTTTATAACACAGCTAGTGGGAGCTTTATTTGTATCTCCATGTTAGGGGAAAGAGTAACAAACAATAAAAAAAATATAACAGAAATGTCCTAAACCTTAAAAGGGTGGTACAAAGCTAAATGTAAGCACTGCAACTGTGAAAACTTAAACAAAAAATTTTTGGGTCCTTTACTTCCTTCATATTAGTAATCATCAATAACAATTTTTTGTTTGCACATTTATCAAACAACTGCTTTTTTACTTTCTCATAAATGAGATCTTATAAAGCAAAACTAGTTTTTCTCTCAAATGTTTATTCACCTTCACAGCTACTATTATATTTGTTTATAGTTTTTTTCAGCATTGTAGCAGTTATATACATCATTTAAATATGCCTCATCAACAAGAATACAAACTATAGGCCAGGACATGCATAAGACTGCTTATAGATTTGTGTAGAAAACATAATGTACACAATCACAGACCTAAAGACCGTATGACAGCTACATGTAGAGGAGGTAAATAGAAAGGCAGGAAGGAAAGTAGAAGATATCAATCAGATGAGCACCCATGAAAATACCAAGAGTGAAGCAAAACCTGCAGGAGAGTGACACAATGCTGTGGTAGTCCAATGTTCCTAAAGGGTGTTGAAAGCCACCCATTCCAAACAAATTCATCATCAGGCTTGTCGAGTGACATGCGACTTGGAAAAGACCGGGTTACATCTCTTGTGTCACAAAAATAATGCTTCCCATCAATGTCAAGCTCAGTCAATTCTTGAATATTTTTCACCTCTCCTTTACCTTGGGGTTGAGAATTTTGAAGTGATATTTTGATCCACTGGCTTTCAGATACAGTATATACACAACCTCCACCAGGCAAATTCGGAATGCTTGCAGTTAATCTTGTAGCAACCAGAAGCAATCCAAAATTTCCCAAGGCAGCATAACCTAAGATTGCCCTGGCATAAGTTTTGCTTCTACATAACCATCCCGATCCATTTGTAATAAAATCCAATGCTTCATTCTCAGATTTAAAGACATCAAATCCCACCTTCCCATTGTAGCGGAGGGCACCGGTTGTTGGATCCACATATATAACCTGAGTGTCAGCTCTAGAAGACAGACTGACGATGATATATACTTCATCAGTATCCAATGTAACGACAATAACTGATGTATCCCTTAAACCACCAGCTGCAACAAATACAAGGATTACAGCATAAATGAGCAAGATTTCAGACCGAAACGTGAGAAAAATATCTCTAAATAAAAGGGAAGGGGTCTAAAACCATAGTTAGATAGGCACTGCAGGAAAGAAGCAAGTTCACTTGAGATTATAAGCGCGATATCATATTATCACATTCCATCCAAAGCGATCGGCAGGAAAATGCAGGAATGCATAGAGACGTAATAAAATATACAAGAAGAAGAAGCTCACCCGCACCCAATGACTCCATCACCTCGAAATCAATCCCACCACTCAGCTTCAATTCAGACATCTTGTAAATGAAACTGCAATTCCAGATAACCCCACCCACCGGAAATTTATAGCGACCAACAATACTGCCCTGAACCAAAAAAAGACCCCTATAGGTTCCTCACCGATCCCCCCTTCTGGTGCATCAACTCGTAAGGAATTTATTTTTTGGGCCAGTAATCAGCTCGATAGATGAACTTCGTTACCAAAGGTATTTTCATGAAAACTGGAAAAAATTTTACGATGGACTATTAGCTTTTTGGATGTAATCAAATTTTATATTAATTTTTAATTTAGTTTTAAAATTTGTTTTTTATTAATTTTATTTTTAAAATTTTAAATTATAATCAATTTCGTTCATGATTTAATATTATCTAAATTATTAATAAAAATAGTTAATATGACGTCTAATATGTATGTTTTTACTTACTCAATAATTTACTTATATATTTATTATCAAATATATCTTTAAAATTTATGTATATTGTTAAATATATTTTTAAAATTTATAAATACTGTCAAATATGTCTTTAACTTTTTTAAATAATTTATAATTTTTTAATAATTGATGTGATATCTAATGTATATATTTTTACTAATTCTATACACGTTAAAATTTATAAAATCACATCAAATTATAAAATGACGTCATATAAGTAAAAAAAAGCAACATTTATATTTATACATTATTAAAATATCACATTACTAAATGGTTTCTATTGAAATAAATGCATTGATTTCATTGAATCACGTTATACTGAATTTGTCGACAATGAAGGCCGTTGTTGAAGTTTGTTGATTTAAAGTTTGCTATTAAAGTCGTTAAATTTTATTTTATCACTGAAATCAAAAAGCAAAAGTATAAAAGATATGTAAAATATTAATTTTTTTTCTCTTTAAACCATGATATAACATATTAATGGGTTGTTCTATTCATCAATAATTTTATATATAATGAATTATTTTTATGTAAATGTAAAGATTTTATGATATGTTAATAATTGGTGAATTTTTTTTGTATGGATTGATCTCTTTTTAGTGAAATCATGAATGTATATATTATTGTAAAATAATAGTTTATAATTTAAACTCATATATAATGTTGGTGGTCTTATATGAACTTATTTATAGTTGAAGTTCACTAGAAAAGAAAATTCATTAGAAAATTAACTTTAATATATGTTAGTAATTGTACAAGTTTGTAAGAGAAATGTGATATTAATAGATAGAGTCATTAAAAAATTATAAATTATTTAAAAAAGTTAGAGACATTTAACATTATTTATAAACTTTGGAGACACATTTGACAATATTTATAAACTTTAGTGGCACGTTTAACAATATTTATAAATTTTGGATACATATATTATAATAAATAAATAAATAGAGTATTAAGTCAAAAAAATATATACGTCTATAAGTTATTTTCGTTAATAATTTAGATGGTGTTAGATCATTAGATGAAATTGATTGTAATTCAAAATTTTTGAGACAAAATTGATAACAAACAAACTTTAAAAATAAAATTAAAAACCGATATAAAATTTTAAGATATAAAAAAAATATTTTTACCTAATTTTTTTAAAAAGAATTATTAAAAAAATATTTATTAGATCTAATTTATTTATTTAAGTTAAACAAACTTAAAATTTAAATTAATTTGATGAAAATTTCAGTTTCACTCAAATAATTTGTATAAAATTATACACTAATAAATTAAATGAAAATAATAAATTATGATTAATTAAAAAAATTTCATTATATATTTAAATTTATTTATTTAATTAATTAATAAATGAATTAAATATAAAATACCTTTTTAAACTTTAAAAGCTCCCAAACTTTAATATTTAATTATTAACCCCCTTAAATTTTTATTTATTTGTAAAAAACTCCAAACATTACTAAATTTATTTATATATCAAATTTAAATTACCTCATAAGGAAGAATAAAATTATCCTTTACATTTTTATCTAAATTACTCAAATTATTCAAATTGCCCAAATTTTTAACCTAATTACCAAAGTAACCTCAGTAAGTTTGTAACCCCTTGTGCATTAGTGAATGAACGCACAGCCTGCTCCTGCCGCCACACGAAGTTGCTGCTGCCGCCATCGTCGTCGTCGGAGAAGACGACACTACTGCTGCCAGCTGCAAGACTACTGCGTTCGCGATTCTTGTTGGAGAAGACGCACACCCTGTTTCTTTTGCATGAACGCGACACTGCGGCTGCCATATAGGTGGTTGATGACGATGATGAATATCAAGATTGGTGTTCTTAGATGTAGATAATGCACATACTGAAATGCTTTAGTTTCTCATAGCTCAAAGAGAAAACAGATACACTATCTGTCTTAGTAGTTCCTGCTAGCCTTTGATCAGCATTTGGACATGGAGTTTGAATTTTTAAGAAGCCAAATACGCCAACTTGTAAACATTAGCTATGAAACTGGTGCCCCTGAAATCAAAGTAAATGGAGTGTAGAACTGAAAGCAATGGTTTTGGTAATTGAAAGCATTATATTTATGGTTTTGTAGTCTAAAAAACATTGAGACAAAGCTGGAGGAATTGAAAGGAGCATGTAATGGTTTTGGTGCTTATCTTGAGAGTTTGAAGTACAAATCAGAATGCTACCAACTCAAGTTTCTTTAAGAGGTCGCTGCTCCTTGGTAAAAGCCTTAGCATTGTAACGTAATATAAATGTAATTTTATGTATTTTGGACTGCGAATTGTTGTTAAATATAAAGTTTCTTAAACTCAAAACAAGAAAGATATATAGTGTTCTGATTTGAGATGTATGCATATTCTTGTAATGAGTTTTGTGCTGCTAATGAATATTGAACAAACTTACTGTCAAACTTTCATACTTGGTGAATTCACGTAAGGTCCAGTGGAGCATTTGGGTTAAAATAGTTCGTAATTTGTGATCCATAAGAATTAGTTCACAGATTTTAAGAGAATGAATGATGCATGGCAAATATTCATATAGCATAGTTTGGAATGGTCTCATCTTATCTCGCTAATTGTATTTTTTAAAAAATAAAAATTAATAGCCTTTTCTGTGTAATATAAATAATGATAAATTAAAACTATAAAGAACAAGTAAGTGAAAATATTTTGGTCTCGCCATTATTGCATATTAAGTGCAAACTTTATAATAATCAATCAATGCATAGCTGTAAGCCTTTTATCACTAAAAATGAATATTTAGTTATAATGATCCAAATATCCAATAATGGCGTAATATGATTATTGAATTTCATTTAAACTTTAGTTTAAAACATTGCTATCATATCACAACCAAAAATGAAAAATCACTAATTACAACAGAAAAAAATGAGAGTCGCTAAAAATTATATGCCAATCGCTGTAATAACACCAAAAAACATTTAAGAAACTTATTTAAAGACAAAACTGTCAGAGATTTGATGAATGAAAAGAGAGAATTTATTTCATCCAAACACAGAGGTCTCACCATCGCAGATCAGAATTGCCTTTAGCAATCTACTCTTGCTTTTGCTATAAAGATGGAAGATTCTTTGTTGAAATTAAAGTGATTTATAAAGGTCTTGACTAAAAATAGAGACTTTCGTTGTTAGGAGACAAATATCAGTACTATGTGAGCCAAAAAGAAGTTACTTCAATTGCAAATAATTTGTACGAGAAACAGCCAAATCCTAACTCCTGGGATAAAAACAGAGATCAGAGAATGAATAAATTTAAAAGGCAGAATGTCCAGTCCTAAATAATCCCAACGGCACTCGTCTTCTCCGGCGACAGAGCAGCTTCGTGCGGTGGTGTGGCGGCGGCAGCAGCAGGGTGTGCGTTCATTCACTAATGCACAAGGGCCAAGAGGTTATAGACTTTTGGTGGCTGCTTTGGTAATTAGGTTAAAGATTTGGGTAATTTAAATAATTTGAGTAAAAATGTAAAAGACAATTTTATCCTTGCCTATCTGTAATTTAAATCTGACGTGTGTAAATAGATTTAGTAGTATTTAGAGTTTTGAATAAATAAATAAAATTTTAAAAGATTATCAGTGAAAAATTAAAGTTAATGATATTTTTTATATAGAAATTAAAGTTTAAAAAAGTATTTTGTATTTTACTCTAAATAAATTGAGTTTAAAAAACTTTTATAGCAATTAAAAAATATTTCTCTTGCGATAACTTTTTTGCTCATACGTCAGTGTTATTTGAACTTTATTTTAGTTTCTTCTTTTTTCTTTCTATAGTCTCTTTTTCTTATTTCTTTTTTTAATCTTTTCCTCTTAATTTTGTGCATCTGGCTTACTATATTAGAAAAGTTAGTTTGGTAAAATATGGAGAACGAAAGGGAATTGCCCTGGGAGAGGGGTGCTAACATGATAGAGTTGGATCAGGGGGTGAAAATTTTGACAATATGACTAGGAGAATGTTATTTGAAAAGGTAATATCAGAGAAAATCCTTAATAAAGCAATAGTGAAGAGCATGATTCATAAGTTATGGAATATCCAATATGGGCTCACTATTGCTGAAGTTGGAGAAAACTCATTTTTATTTACGTTTGAAAAAGGAGGAAGAATGTAAAACCATTGTTAGAGAGGGGTCACGGACAGTTATGGGATTCCTAATCAATATTCAATCGTGGTAACCTTTGAAATCCATAGCAAAGATGGAATCCCACCATGGTGAGTTTTGGGTTCAATTTCATGGTTTGCCAATTGAAGGGATGAGTGTGAGAAATGTGGCACAACTAAGAGCAAAGGTAGGAATAATCACTGAGGTGGAGGATCCTTGGGTCTAAGGTGCAATTGTAGAGCTTTGTCAGAGTAAGAATTAGCATTGACATATATAAGCCTTTGATCAGAGGAATCTAGGTACAAAGATCGAATATGCCAAAAATATGGGTAGCGATAAAGTTCAAGAAATTATGCAATTTCTATTATGGATGTTGGACGTTGGATCATGATATCAAGTCTTGTGAGAAAGATGGAGCTAGTGAGCAAGTAAATGGTGGTTTTGGATCGTGGATGGGTACTACACCAGTTAAGGCAGTAAGAAAGATAGTAGAAATGGTGGGGTGAGGAACCAATGGAGGAAGCAAGATTGAGTTACCAGAAGTTGGTTAGAAAGGATAAAAGTGTAATGTACACGAGGATAGTTGGCAATCTTGAAGTAAATGGAATTAAGAAAGAGAAGGAGAACGTATGGGATAGATTTTCTTTTGGAAGCAGTACGTGGAGCAAAAAGGAGAAGGAATGTAAGTATGAGGTAATGCAGAATAATGAGAAGGATATACTTGAAAAATCACCTGGAGAGAATTGGGTTAAAAAGGAAGGCGTGGATAATGAAGGTTTGTGGGAAATAAGGGAGAAGGACCAAGCAAATAAAAGCCCAATTATGCTCAAGTCCTTTAGGAGTCCAAATAGAGAGAGGAAGTGGAAATCAAACAAGAAATTTAATTACATTTTCGAGATGCCTTCATATGAGGAAGTAGGTGCTGAGAGTCTTGCAATTATTAATATCACCAAAAGCACAATATGAATAAGAATTGGCAGCGAATATGGACAAGGTGAATTTAAAAAGAAGTGTAAAAATGAATTTATGTTCTGATGTATCTAAGAAGCAAAGGAAACAAACAAAAGGGGAAGAAGTTTTGATTAGAAATTTAACTATTTTTAAAGAAGGAGTGGGGATGAATGTATATGAGAAGAAAGGAACGAGAGGCAGAGGAATGGGAGAAAGATCTATAAGGAATTCAAGCATTGTGAAACACAAAGTTGAGGGAGATGGAGTACTGGTTGAGGTTCTTGTGAGCTTAACATTGATTAATAAAAATGAAAGCAATGCTTTGATTGAAAGCGGCTATGGTGGTAGGCTAGAAGAAACCACCAATGGGAAATGAGTATTTTATCATAGAGCTGTCAAGGTTTAGAGGCTCTCTTGACAATTAAAAGTCTAAAAGATATGATAAGGAGAATAAAACCCCCTTTGGTGTTCCTTATGGAAACTAAATGCAACAGAAAGAAAATTAAAGAAATTAAAAATAGAGGTATAAAAGATGGTGGGGAGTTTTATGTTGACCCTTTAGGGAAATCTGGAGGGTTAGTAGTGTGGTGGTCACATAAACTAAATGTGGAGGTGATGCAATATTCAAAAAATTATATCCATCTGTTTGTTACTTATATTCCTAAAAGTATGACCAGCTATGTCATGCTAGTTTATAGGCCACCAAAGGTTCAAGACAAGAAGATAGTTTGGGAGAAAATTAGAAAATTTGCACCTAAGGAGGAGAAGTCTTGGATATGTGTAGGTGACTTTAACGAGATGACAACACCTACTAAGAAGTTTGGAGGAAGAATTAGAAGTGCTGGCTATTTCATGAGATTTTAGAAATCCATATCATATTATAATTTAATGGACATAAAGTTTAATGGGTCAAAGTATACCTAGAATTATAAGCAGTTGGAAGGAAACCACATCAAGGAGAGGATTGATATAGTCGTCTGTAATGTCTCCTTCAGAGTAAATTATCAGAAGGCACAGATTTTTCATCTTGAGCTAACAGGGTCTGGTCACTGCCCACTATAGGTTTTCTTTACTTTCCAAGATAAAAAAACTCCAAGGGGGTTCAAGTTTGAACTTATGTGGACCAAACACCCTAATTTTAAATAAGTGGTAAAAGAAGCTTGGGGTAGAGATAAAAAAGAAGGATGCAAGGCAGTAGATATTTTCCTAGAGAAGTTAAGGTATTGCAAGAAGTCTCTTATTGTTTAGAGTAGGAAGGAATTCCCCAATAATGAATGGCTTCTGAGAAATATTAAATTGTAGTTCTAGAAATGCTTTGACGATGAAATCACTCAAGAGAAGTTGAGAAGGGCAGAAGAATTAACTATTAAAATGGAAGAAGTTTGGAACCTTAAGGAGCAGTATTGGGCACAAAAGGAAAAGGGTTAATTGGTTAAGGGCAGGATATCAAAATACCATATTTTTTCATTCCTCAAGCATCAAGAAAAGGCAGAATAATAAAATTTTAAAGCTGACAAACAGTTTAGGAGAACGGATTGATAAGGAAAAGGATACAAGGGCCTGCTTCAAGGAGTTCTACGAAGAGTTATTTATGACAAATGGAGAAAGAGACTTTTCCGAAGCTCTTCAATATGTAAAGAATTTAATATCATCAAAAGATAATGAGAGCTTGGTGGGAAGAATTACTATAGAAGAGGTTAAGCAAGTATTATTTGGCCTGGGTTACTTAAAAGGCCCTGGGCCGGATGGTTTCTCAAGAGTATTTTTTCAACAAGCTTGGGAGGATATCAAAGTGAGCCTTTTTAAGATGGTAAAGGAGTTTTTTGAGACTAGTAGCTCTGTAGCTGCTCTGAACGAAACAAATATAATACTCATTCCTAAAATTGAAAGCCCAGAAACTATTGCCCAATTCTAGCTTATAAGTTTATGCAACTTCTCTTATAAAGTAATCTCAAAGATTATAACTAATATAATGAAGCACTTGCTCTCGAGGTTTATTTCAGAAAACCATCATGCATTTGTTCATGGTTGGTTGATACAAGACAACATACTTATAATGAGTGAAGCTTTCCATTCAATCAAATTGAAGAAGAAAGGAAAGAAGGGTACTATAGCATTAAAAATGGATATGAACAAGGCATGTGATAGGGTGGAGTGGGACTTTTTGGAGAAGGTTTTATTAAGACTGGGATATGTTGAGAGGTGGGTGTAGAAGATAATGGATTGTGTAAGCTTAGTCAGGCATAACATTATGTTATCAGATAAGAAAGTTGTTAAAATCAAGCCTTTTAGGGGAATTAGGAAAGGAGATCCACTTTCTCCTTATCTATTCATAATAGTGGCTGATGTGCTTTCAAACATGGTTAGATATCATGCTGCAGAATGGAAGCTTAAGGGTATAAAGCTAGCAAGAATTTGTCCTTGATTTACTTATATTTTTTTTTTCAAATGATGCAATGTTCTTCATTAACGTATCAAAGTAGAACAGTGAAGTTATGAAGAAGATTTTGGGGTCCTATTGTAGGGTTCAGTTCAAAAGGCAAACTTAGACAAATCGTGTATCTTTTTCTCTAATATCTTGCTGCTATTAGAGAAGATATTTGTGAGACTCTGGAGATAGAGGTTACCATCAATCCAGGAAACTACCTGGGACTGCCATTGATGTGGGGAAGATCAAAGAGAGAGGCTTTAAGCTTTATAATAAGTAAAGTGCATAATAAAATTAGAGGATGGAAGCAGAACTTGCTAACACAGGCTGAAAGAGAAGTGCTAATTAAGGCTGTTGCTTGTGATGTGCCTATTTATCCTATTGCTTACTTCAAATTTCCTAAGGCTGTATACGATGAATTGAATAGAGAAATAGCTAGATTTTGGTGGGGACAAAGGCAAAATGAGGGGAAGATTCATTATTTAGCAAGGGAGAAATTAACAAAATCAAAGGAGGAAGGTATGGGATTTAGAGATTTTGAATGCTTTAATTTGGCATTCCTCGTTAAGCAGTGTTGGAGAATCTTAAATAATCCAGAGGATATATGGGTTAAGATTATTAAAGGGCTTTATTTCCCAAATTGTAATTTTATGGAAAGCTAAAAAAAGTGCACGATCATCCTAGGCATGAAATAGTTTATTAGAAGGAAGAGAGATACTCAGAGGTTGATTATGTTAGAGGATAGGGAATGGCCATCAAGTATGATTTTGGCAAGATCCTTGGGTTCCTAATTTGTATGGTTTTAAAGTTAAAACAATCCAATTTAGTGAAGAAATAAGAGATCAACTGGTGAGTTTATTAAAGGGCTTTATTTCCCAAATTGCAATTTTATGGAAAGCTAAAAAAAGTGCATGATCATCCTGGGCATGGAATAGTTTATTAGACGGGAGAGAGATGCTAAGAGGTGGATTATGTTGGAGGTATGCTTTTGGCAAGATCCTTGGGTTCCTAATTTGGATGGTTTTAAAGTTAGAATAATCCAATTTAATGAAGAAATAAGAGATCAATTGGTGAGTGAGTTTATTGTTAATGGTGGTTGGGACTTGAGAAAGTTGGGGATGGTTATTTCTGAAGAAGTGGAAGCAGTAAAGAAAATCCCTTTACCTAATGTTTTTTATGATGATAGGATTGTATAGACAAAGATCAAGAATGAATCTTACATGGTTAAGTCGGGATACTATGAAGCAAGGAGCAAGAAAAAGTTTAAAATTTCTAAGGCACCGAGTTCTTCGTATAAAGTTTCTCCCAAGGTATGAAAGTTAATTTAGGGGTTAAAAATTATTCCAAAAGTAAAACATTTTCTCTAGAGAGTCTGCTCTGGAGCATTACCTACTAAAGCAGCATTATATAAAAGGAAATGTTCAAAAGACCCTCTTTGTCAAATGTGTAATAAAGAGGAATAAATAGTAGAGCACATGTTATTTTATTGCGATCAAGCTAGAGCCACGTGGTTCTCCTCAGCTTTATCTGCTAGATATGACAAATTTAATAGTGCAAGGATAAATGAGTGGTATGTAAGAACTTTTGTAAATAGTGACAAAATAGAGGAAAAAGACATGTTTTTAATGGCAGCTTTATGTTGGCAGATTTGGAAGGCTAGGTGCAATCACATTTTTCAAAATAGCTTGGCGGATCCTATACAAAATGTTAGAGCTGCTAGTACTTTGGTGTCTAAATTCTGGATGGCTAGGTCAAATGAAGATAAGAAAATGCCTTTAGAGAAGAATGACAAGTCTCTCAAAGCACCAAAATGGGAGAAGCCTTTGGTAGGATGGTTTAAGATCAACTCTAATGGAGCTTTTAATGAGCAATTAGGGAGAGTAGGGATTGGTGTGGCTATAAGGAATGGTGAAGGTAAGGTAGTGAATGGATCTTGTTCCATGGTGAGTAGTTGTTCTACAGCTTAAACTGAAGCTATAGCAATGAGAGAAGGTTTGGTTATGACTAATAAAAACAATTATGGTAGTGTTCAGGTTAAATTAAATTGTTTAGAATTGGTGAGAGCTATAAATGGAGATCCTACTTCCTTTGAATGGAGGAGCTTGGTGATAGTAAAGGATATAATAATGCTTAAGGAAAAATTTCAACAGAGCAATGTTTCATAGATACTAAGGGAAGCAAATCAGGTTACAAATTGGCTCGCTTGTGAAGCCTCAAAGTAGATGTGTTGTCATGGGTAGGTTAATCAACCCACATCTACTCTGGCCTAGCTTATCTCATGAGATAGCCTCAACTTAAAGGAGGGTGTTGGTTTAATCTTGGATAGATGTTGTGTTTAGTTTGCCTCAAGACCCTCGATTGTCGCAAGTTCATGCTGTCCTTGATAGTTGATCCAAAACGATACCATTTACAGCCTTTTTTTTCTGGAATTTTCAAGTCCAAATGCACCATTTTGGAGTGAACAAAAATGATGCGTTTCGCGTCCCATCTTGAGCACCTCATGACCCAAAGAGAAGAGAAGAGAAGAGGGCTGAGTTGGTTCTGTGTCACAGAGTAGTTCATTGTACTTGAGCACCTCGCAACGCCACACCGTTGCTGCCTAACCAAAAAATGCAAAGGACGCCAGAAATTGTGAGGTAAACATCTTCGTGAAAACCTTTGGAATTTTAATTCTTGTTTTATGTCGTAAAGTAGTTCGTTGCACTTGAGCACCTTGCGACGCCTCACCGTTGCTGCTGATGACCAAAAAATGCAGAGGATGCCAAAAATCATGAGGTAAATGTCTCTGCAAAAATCTTTGGAATTTTATTTTTTGTTTTTCATAAAGTCTCCATCATTTTGGTGTGATTTCAAATTTCCCACTCAATGGTGTAAAAAATTAAACGAAAGTAGAAACTGATTCCTCAATGGCGTAGTGTATACAAAATTTCCTATTGTTGTACTATTGTTTGTTTGGAAATGGACTATTAAGAAACATATTCCTCAGTTTCTCATGTTGTTCTTGTTTTTTGTTTGGCCTCTGTTCTTATTTTCTTATTTGTGTTGCTGCATTTTTTGTATTGTATTACTGCATTTGAAGTCCCATTTTTCGTTGTGTCTTTAATTCTCTAATGTTGTGCATGGTCGGCTAGTTTAGAAAGGGATAGTGATTTCAATTTGTGAAATTGTTATTTGTGTAGATTAATTGTTGATAAGCAAGCTGGAACATTTCTTTTGTTATGTTGCTGTATTTTTTTTATTGCATTTCTTCTGTCTTTGGCCTTCACAAATTAGAGTCTTTGGCCTACAAAGCTTTGGAATATGATTCTTGATCCAAGAGATAAAGATATGTTGATGTATTTCTTCTGTTGTGCTATTGTATTTTTTATATTATGCTGCTCTATTTTTCGGTAATGCTGGTGCATTTTTTTGTAACATCTTGATATTGTTTTGGTGTTATTTTTAGAGTAAAGTGAAATCAAGTGTATAGTTGGAGTTGAAAATCAGATGAATATATGAAAGTAAGTGAGCAGAATGGTCAATGTTGGAACTCAAATAGGGTGAGCAGAATGGTCAAAATTCCAACTGGGGAAGGAAAGGTAATTGGAACTCAAATAGTGCACCTTGGAAATCAAAATTTCAATTGGGGTAAAAAAAAGTAATTGGAATATTAGATTTGGCGATGCAAATCAAAACACCAACTGGTAAAGGGACAATAGTTGGAGCTCAAAAATGACTCAAATGCTGTGATTAAGGTTGTAATTATGATTGAAGCTGAGAATTTGTATTTGGGTTTCGTAATTAGGATTGCAATTACCAATTTGTAATTATGACATTATACTACACTTTTGAGTTTGAATGAAATAAAAGAGGGATCTTTCCATAGAATTGCTTAAGTGAATCATCATTTTGTTTTGTTGCATATTGCGTTCTTGTTTTGTTGCATTTTGGAGTGTTACGGGACTAATTGTCAATACAATAAGAGAGAGACTTTTCCATTGAACAAGGAATAATCACCATTGTATTGGAATATTGAACAATGAATAATCATCATTAACAATATGGTACATCAATGCAAAATAGTCAAGGAATTCGTATCTCATGACAAAATAAACAATGAATTTGTACATC